>CM024794.1:26939649-27116298 GCA_014281875.1 Nibea albiflora
AAAAAATCATAGTATAGTATGGCAAAAAAAGTCATAGTATAGTATGGCAAAAAAAAGTCATAGTATAGTATGGCAAAAAAAGTCAGTATAGTATGGCAAAAAAAAGTCATAGTTTAGTATGGCAAAAAGTCATAATATAGTATAGTAAAAAAAAATCATAGTATAGTATGCAAAAAAAGTCATAGTATAGTATGGCAAAAAAGTCATAATATAGTATAGTAAAAAAATCATAGTATAGTATGGCAAAAAAAGTCATAGTATATATAGTATGGCAAAAAAAGTCATAATATAGTATAGTAAAAAAAAATCATAGTATATTATGACAAAAAAAAGTCATAGTATGTTAAAAAAAAAAGTCATAGTATGGCAAAAAAAGTCAGTATGGTATGGTAAAAAAAATCATAGTATATTATGCCAAAAAAAAGTCATTGTACAGTATGGCAAAAAAAGTCATAGTATAGTATAGTAAAAAAAATCATAGTATAGTATGGCAAAAAAAGTCATAGTTTTGTAAAAAAAAAGTCATAGTATAGTATAGTAAAAAAAATCATAGTATAGTATGTTAAAAAAAGTCATAGTTGAGTATGGCAAAAAAAGTCATAATATAGTATAGTAAAAAAAAATCATAGTATAGTATGGCAAAAAAAGTCATAGTATAGTATGGCAAAAAAAGTCATAGTATAGTATGGCAAAAAAAGTCATAATATAGTATAGTAAAAAAAATCATAGTATAGTATGGCAAAAAAAGTCATAGTATAGTATGGCAAAAAAAGTCAGTATAGTATGGCAAAAAAAGTCATAGTTTAGTATGGTTAAAAAAAAGTCACCCATCACAACTATTATAGTCTGAAAGACTACTATAATCACTATCCTATACACTCACCACCTATCATCATGTTTATTAAAAATAAACAATGTTTATCATAAACCCGTATCCTAAGCAACAGCTGCTATTATATCCTATACTTAGATAGATACCAGTCTAAAAGCTTTAAGGACCATGCCTAAGGGTCCACACTGGATTGGAACCCGGACCTCCCAGGTGAAAGTGAGCAGCATTAACCACTGAGCCACTCACCCTCTGTGAAGCTACCAATGATGAACATTCATATTCATAAGTGGAGATAGTTAATCCAATAGGGCCTCGCACCGCGTGCTCGGGTCCTAATAAATAATAAATCCCCAGTTTAACGTTAAAAATTAGACATATTCAGTTTGTTTTGCTGTGTCTGACGCTGACGCTGACTAACGTTCCTGATGTGAGCCGCTGCTCGCAGTGACGGTTCATGCAGATAAATATTTGGACAGAAAATGTTTTCTTTAGAAACACACAAACACAGATGAAGCTGTGATCGTCGCTCTGATCTCGTTAAATTCAGAAATCTATTTAAAGATCCTGGAAGATAAACAGTGATCTCTGTGCAGTCATCCTGATGTCTGGACATCGATGACAGGACGCTGACGGCACACATGAATCATGAATAATGTGGACCTGCTCTCTGAGTTAAAGGTGTGAGGAAACTTCACAGCTGGCCTCGTTTCGGACAGACTTCCCTGAAGACTCCGACTCCTGATGACCAATCAGCCGAAGATTAAAAGAAGCTGCAGGTTCTTCAGTCTGAAGCATCTGTTTCTTACAAACTGAGGATGTTATTTATTAGAACTACAAGTGTTCATTTCAATATTAAACAGAAACAGCAGCAGCTGACTGGATCGTGTGTTCGTGTGGGTGTAGAGACGATGGGAACAAAGGGGGGCGGCGGTCTGACTCACATCATCATCAGACGCCGTGTCCAGATGAGCGAGGAGATGCAACGCTTCAGCAGGACTGAGAAACTGAGGCTAGCACGAGCGCTAACAGCAGCAGGACGGCCTTCAGCCGCCGGTCATGTGACCGTACCTGCCGCAGAGCGACATCGCACCAGCGTACGAAACGAACAGACGTGTGTCCGACCTCGTACTGAGTATTGACAGGTCTGCGTGACTTCTCGAGCAGAGCTACTAATTTAAATATTGAAATCCAGCAGCTGGAACCAGAACAACGCGGATCATCGACGGATGGACGGGTCCACGCGGACCCTGTAGCTGACATTTGATCCGGATCGCTGAGGCCTCTGTCCAGTCTTAGTTTTGGTTTCAGTCTTATTAAGTGTGTTCCGGCTGACCCACAAACGGTTCAGGTTCAGCTGCGTTTGGATAAAACCTTCACTGACTCTGTGGATCATTACTCCGTAATAACTCCACAATCTTTTTCTCTAACGCTCAGAAATGTGTGGAAATTACTGCGTTATCAGAAACATTTCAGGTTTCCTGTTTTTGTCTGACTGGAGTGTTTCTGTTGAACTTTGATGGAGCCCGGCTGATAAAGCGCTCGCTGTGTGCTGGTAAACACTTCACGCTGAGACGTGAGTGACAGCTGTGCAGAGGTTTTACAGGAAACAAGGCCGAGCGTAAAGGATGATGAATCTGAATCACTTACAGAAACGCTCTTTAAGATCCGTCTGTGCTGGAAATATTTCTCTGACATGATGTCACAGCTCGACTGTGTGAACGTGAATGTGACAGTTTTGGTTTGGTTGGTTCCTCTTTTTGTGGTTTTCTACAGAGAAGTGGTTCAAATCCACAACCTGAAATATTACTGTGCTGAGTCATGCTTGGAAATATCGCTGCTGTCATCACAGAGTTTATTCTGTGATCGGTGTGAGGAGTCGGACTCGTGCCGCTGCAGATCCAGGACCTGTTGGAGGGCCCGCATGGTCCACTGGACCTCAGCATCTCCCAGCTGACACCGTTATAGACCGTGTTCTCTAGAGAACCGGACCTCAGGACGGGCAGATAACGGGCCGCTCTCTGCAGCACTGCAGGCTGACTGATCCATTAAAGTGTTTGCATGTTTATAAAAGTCCATCGGGTCTGGTACCGGAGCGAGTCATGAGCCTGAAGCCACCAACAGGAAGTGTTGTGATCACACCCCGCGCGTGCTTCCTGTTTGGTCGTGGTGGTCGCGGGATGTTTACCCGGCGTGGACGTAAAGCTTTAAGCTCTGTGCTGAGTGTTTGCAGGGGCGAGCTGTTTGTATCACTCACTTCCTGAGTCCACGTCACTCGCCGTTGCTCATTGGGAAACTCCAGGAAACATTCCTGAAGGTCACCGTCAGCCTCAGACGCGCTCCTTTGTCTGCGTCTGTAAAGTCCCTGTGAGACATTCAGGTAGATACAGAAGCAAAGAGAGCTTAGGTCGCTACGTTGGAAGTGACTGACTGAAAGTTTGGTAAACTCCAACCGCCTCCGTCATCACGAAACACTGAGCTCACCTCTCAGCAGATCTCTGAACTGTGGAGGCGCTCAGTGAGGCCGGGCACAGGTGAACAGGTGAACAGCTGAACAGGTGAACAGGTGCACAGCTGAACAGGTGTACAGGTGCACAGGTGAACAGCTGAACAGGTGAACAGGTGTACAGCTGAACAGGTGTACAGGTGAACAGGTGAACAGGTGAACAGGTGCACAGGTGTACAGCTGAACAGGTGAACAGGTGCACAGGTGAACAGGTGTACTTCACCTGGAAGGTGAAGGAAGGAGGAGGAGGAAGCCAGCTGCCCGTTCAGTTACTGATCACACTCTGATGATGAGAAGCGTCAGGTCGTAAATCTCGTTCCCGTAAGGTCGTTAACGAGGAGTAAACAAACAAACGCGGTTACTATGGCGACGTGCCGCCTGTTTTAGGACAGTTTACAGCTGAGAATTTATTGAAGTGACGTCCTGACGTGGATCACAGCGCTCTGTCTGACCCTCGTCCTATTGGCTGATCGTGAAGACGTTCTTCATGATCAAAGCTTCTCCTAATCAGCTGATTACAGCGGCCAGCCTTTCATCACACGCAGGTCCGAGGTTCATCAGGTGGGTCGCTCCTCGGATAATTAAGATTTCACCTGTAACTTCTGTTAAGTCACATTTTCATTCATTGACTTGTCTAACTGCACGTGTGGCCCAAGCAGCACATCAGCTCCTTCTGGAGGGTCCGAGGTGTTCCCGGTCTGCGTGGGCTTCTGGGTCTGCACCGGGTCTCCTGTCGGTCAGACATGCGCTCCACCACCACTGGCTTCCACTGGCCTCCGGATGTTTAAGGCTGAGCCCTGACACCTGGTGGACTACCTGAAGCTGATGGCAGCAGGTGAGGGTTGGACTGGACAGCTGAGAGCTTCGCTAAGCTCCAGTACAACATCTCCAACCCTGCTGAGGCTGCATCAATCCGCCCGTCCTTCCTGCTTCATTTTCCCGTCATCCGACTTCAGCTCCTCCCAGCAAAACGCCTCCGGGCTCAGCGAGCAGGTGCACACAGGTAGAGGAAAGAAAGCGCCTGCAGGCGGGCTTTATTCTTCTTCCAGGATCCTTTATGTAAACTCTTTGTACAAATGTTTCCTGTAATTTGGACGTTCACACTCGGCCGTCCCGTCCGGTAACGTTTCTAATGAATCATCTCCAACGCTCTGCAGAAAGCACCTGTTCCCTGTTTGTCCTGGCGTGCTGCCCTGACGGAAAGTCGATGCCAGCTTCATACCTGAGCCATGACGACGACACGATGCACCTGAGACAGCGACCTCACGTTCAGCGAGCGCAGCAGACCTCAAAAAGGCTGCAGCACTGAAGGAATGTAAGAAGACCGGCTTCAGGAGCGAAAGTGAAACTCAGAGCGATGAAGTGATTCTGACTTCACTGGATGTGTCACGCCTACAGAAATCACTCTGATGCTTTTATGAGCTTCACATGAAGCAACTGTGACAGGATTATTCCAGGATTCTTCAAATTAACTGAACAAAGTGTCGCTTAAAGCAGCAAAAAATCTGTTTTGGGATGTTTTTCATATTAAAATAAATAAATGAATTAAATCAGCCTCGTGTAGTTAAAACAGGATTTTAAGTTTGAAACATGTTTTGTATTTTTTCTTTGGTTTCACCTCAAAGAAACGTGAAACATTCAGAGGAAGTTTTTAAGTGTCAGACGCTGCAGTTCCTCTAACATCCACTCGAGGCCGACTCCAGCAGTGAGTCCATAAGTCCGCACGTTGAAAACTTTCACTTTGACCAGGAACAAATAAACCAGCAGCAGTTTGTCGTCAGAGCTTCACGTCAGCAGTGAACAGTCACAGTGTCTGACAGTCCGTTATAAACATGAAGCTCAGGGCCGCATGAAAGCTGACCGCGGCCGTGATTGGCCCCCGGGCCGTACTTTGGACATCCCTGGTTTACACATTAACAGATGCGGGACTCAGACTGCTGCTGACTGATGCAACAAAAGAATCTGGAGCGACGGGGAAATGTGAAGAGACAGAAGCATTCGGCTCCCCGCCGAGGCCGTCCCGTGAAGAATCATCGACAGTGATGGAGCCGTCGCTTCACATCACAGAGTGACAATAAAGACGGCGAGGAACACCGAGGAATGAGAGAGACGCCCGGCGGGGGGCAGCAGAGCGAGGTCAAACACATGTCAGAGAGTATGAACTCAGTTTCATTCACACGCCGACACGATCAGACCTCTGCACGCCTCCTGAAGTCTGGAAGAATATCTCTGAGAAAAACTCTGTTTCTTTGTAGTCTGCAGTAAACTGAGTTTAAAGTTTCAACAATCAGTAGAAGTCAGTTCTTTCAAACACGTCGGACAGCAGCTGCTGAAAACGTGAACAGACGTTGAACGTGGAGTCGGAGGTTCAAACAGTTTTCAGTCCAGGATTTTGTGGGCGGTCCTTAAAGGGCGGCTCGATGACACGCTGAGGCCTCCAGAGGACACGCCCCCTCAGTCCTGGAGGTCAGAGGTCATTTGACCTGATCCTGACGGTGGATGGTTAATAACTTTGTGTTACAAACATCACGTGGCGGCTCGAAGCTGAACTGATCCTGTTTGCGTTCAGTAAACGTAGCAGTTAGCCTAGTTAGCCTAGCTTAGAATAAATACTGCAGCTCGCCGGGCTCAGATCAGATCTTAGTGTTCAGGTGTGACACGTTAGACTCGATGATCTTCTTCGTTGGTTTTCGGTGCTGGCTCTCCTGGTGCCGACCTGAGCAGAAGATTTGGCTCGGGCTGGAGGCCGGCAGGCCGCATAGCTGAAGGGAGCTGAGGCATGATGAGACATGCAGCACCTGAACATGCTGCAGGTGTATCTGGGTCAGGAAGCACACACACAAACACACACTCTATTATTAGACTGACGCAGCACACCTTCCTCTGGTCCGACCGTGTTTTAGCTCATCAACAGGTAGCATGAACTAACAGCAGCTGCAGCTGGCAGCAGACAGGTGAGGCTCACCTGCAGAGCTCTGTCCTGTGTGTGACTCCAGATAAGCTGAGGTCACGTTCCAGGACGTGAGCTCTCACCAACAGGAAGAGGAAACGGACCGACAGGAAATGGATTCTTCCTTGGGGCTTTTTATAGAAACAAACAGAGAGTGAGTGTTTGTGCATGAAGCTCGCTGCCTGCTGACGCGGCGTGGATGAACGCACCGCGGGAGTGATCGCGGGAGTGATCGCGGGAGGAGCTCGTGAATCAGCCCGTCTGTGTTTGGTCAGCTCGTTAAGAGTCTTTCCTCGTTTCTGTGGCTTTGTTTACCTTTTCTGTGTTTACCGCCTCCTGATTGGCTGCTTATTTGACTGGATGCACAAACATGGTCAGAGGAAGTGTTGCTTCCCGTTCATACTTCCATCTTTCCTCTTAATCTCCGTGTTTCCGTGCGGCTCGTCACTGATTCAGTTTATCTGGACTCGTTTTGACTTTGACTTTGAAGCTGCTGATTCATCTTTATTTATCTCAGCGACGCTGAGTCACTCATTCAAACATGAATCAGACTCTAAACTAAACTAACTCGTGTTTCAGTTTTATTGCTGCTGCTCGTTGTGTTTGACGGACAGGTGAACAGGTGAGTCACATTATTCTCTCTTCCTGCTGAGGAAGCTGCAGCGCTGAGCGGCGTGACCATGTCCAATCAGCACCTCCTCCTGTGTCGCACTGTAAAACACTTTGACGTGAGCGCTCACTCTCACACGTCCAGGACAGAACCCGACCACGTTCTGCTGGATCAGCGCGGATCCTGGTTCTGTCCTCCCTCGGCTGCGTCGACGCGTCCTCGCAGCTTTCTGCTTACAAAGTTGTTTTTAGAAGAGATGAGATGATTCACACGTCTCTGCAGGAAACACTGCAGAATAATCCAACACAGCCGGGTCCGTTAGAACTCTGTTTATGACCGAGGTGTCAAATTAAAACACCTCGTTAATCCTCTTTACTGGCTCCGCTTCCGGTCCGAGATCAGGATCAGGATCAGGATCAGAGTCTGAACGCAGCCTGTGTGTGCAGACAGGAAGCACACATGGAGAAGACATCAGCCTATAAATCTACGAGGTGGACATCTCCATCCAAACATCCTCACCTATCTCCACCCTCACCTCCACCCTCACCTCCACCCAGGCCTGCAGGCAGTAACACACAGGCTGAAGCAGAGCATGCTGGGACAGCATCTGCTTTAAATAAACACTGAACCGAGTCAGAGACGTTTACAGAGTCACAGTGTGTACAGGAAGTTTTTACTGTGCTCCGATCACACCGTGCAGGCCACAAACACGGAGCAGCCTGTCTGTCTGCAGCCTGTCTGTCTGCAGCCTGTCTGTCTGCAGCCTGTCTGTCTGCCTGCAGCCTGTCTGTCTGCAGCCTGTCTGTCTGCAGCCTGTCTGTCAGCAGCCTGTCTGTCAGCAGCCTGTCTGTCTGCAGCCTGTCTGTCTGTCAGCAGCCTGTCTGTCTGCAGCCTGTCTGTCTGTCTGCAGCCTGTCTGTCTGCAGCCTGTCTGTCTGCAGCCTGTCTGTCTGTCTGCCTGCAGCCTGTCTGTCAGCAGCCTGTCTGTCAGCAGCCTGTCTGTCTGCAGCCTGTCTGCCTGCAGCCTGTCTGTCTGTCTGCAGCCTGTCTGTCTGCAGCCTGTCTGTCTGCAGCCTGTCTGTCAGCAGCCTGTCTGTCTGCAGCCTGTCTGCCTGCAGCCTGTCTGTCTGTCTGCAGCCTGTCTGTCTGCAGCCTGTCTGTCTGTCTGCAGCCTGTCTGTCTGTCAGCAGCCTGTCTGTCTGCAGCCTGTCTGTCTGCAGCCTGTCTGTCTGTCTGCCTGCAGCCTGTCTGTCTGCAGCCTGTCTGTCTGTCAGCAGCCTGTCTGTCAGCAGCCTGTCTGTCTGCAGCCTGTCTGTCTGTCTGCAGCCTGTCTGTCTGCAGCCTGTCTGTCTGTCTGCAGCCTGTCTGCCTGCAGCCTGTCTGTCTGTCAGCAGCCTGTCTGTCAGCAGCCTGTCTGTCTGTCTGCAGCCTGTCTGTCTGCAGCCTGTCTGTCTGTCTGCAGCCTGTCTGCCTGCAGCCTGTCTGTCTGCAGCCTGTCTGTCTGTCTGCAGCCTGTCTGTCTGTCTGCAGCCTGTCTGTCTGCAGCCTGTCTGTCTGTCTGCAGCCTGTCTGTCTGCAGCCTGTCTGTCTGCAGCCTGTCTGCCTGCAGCCTGTCTGTCTGCAGCCTGTCTGTCTGCAGCCTGTCTGTCTGCAGCCTGTCTGCCTGCAGCCTGTCTGTCTGCAGCCTGTCTGTCTTTAGCTCTCAGTGATGTGAAGCAATCTGAAGGACTGAGACTCAGACTCGTTACTGATCTTCTGCCCTCGGCTCAAAGCTCGAGTAGTTTCACCACAGTTTTGGTTCTCGTCCCACGCAGCAGATGTTATTCCATATGTTCTGCACGAGCTGCCAGACTGAGCTGGGAAACATTCGGAGATAAGACTTGGTTTCACTTTATTTTAGTAAGAAACATCAGGAGGGGGCGAACGTGGCAACCAACACACAAACAGGATGTGAGGTCAGAGGTCAAGAATGATTCTTCCCAATGAGAGAGAAAGTGAAAGTCCTGCTGCAGTCTGCAAGACTACGTCCAGGTTTTAGACAGTCTGTGACAGTCTCAGAGACTACGTCCAGGTTTTAGACAGTCTGTGGCAGTCTCAGAGACTACGTCCAGGTTTTAGACAGTCTGTGGCAGTCTCAGAGACTACGTCCAGGTTTTAGACAGTCTGTGACAGTCTCAGAGACTACGTCCAGGTTTTAGACAGTCTGCGGGGACGTCACAGAGACTACGTCCAGGTTTTAGACAGTCTGTGACAGTCTCAGAGACTACGTCCAGGTTTTAGACAGTCTGCGGGGACGTCTCAGAGACTACGTCCAGGTTTTAGACAGTCTGCGGGGACTTCACAGAGACTACGTCCAGGTTTTAGACAGTCTGTGACAGTCTCAGAGACTACGTCCAGGTTTCAGACAGTCTGAAGTGTCTCAGGTAAGCTGAGCTGCTTCGTCAGGTGCAGACGGAGGTTCAGGTGACTCAGTTTGATCTGAGCTGCCTCCACAGTTTCTTCTTCTCCAAGGAAACTTTCAAGGAAATCTTCCTGATCAGGAAGTTTGACGGTCATGTGATCGTATATTTACAGAAATGATTCGTCACACACACACACACACACACACACACACACACACACACACACACACACACACACACACCTTAAACCTGGACAGAGTTCATTTAAAGTTAATCTGATGTGAGACAGAAGAAGTGATTCATAAAATCAGTCCTGGAGGACGGACAGTCTCAGATCACCCAGGAGGACTTCTGAAGACACCAACAAGCTCCTCAAGAACATCTACAGACTGCTGAACCAGCAGGTCATGGTTTCCACGCCCACGGTGAAACCTGGACGTTACCAAAGTGACTTCCTGTTTGGTGCTGAAGCGCAGCGAGACACACGGAGCCGCTCGCTCTGATCTGAGTCATAAATTCTGTCCTCTGTGCTTCGTGCTGAAAGTTAGCAGCTTAGCGCCGCCCGAGGAGGTCAGAGGTCATCAACATCACAACACAGAGAGGAGCAGGCAGCTGTCCTCCGTCCATCCGTCCACCTCCACCCACCTCCACCTCCACCTTCAGGCTGCGAGGAAGCAAAGTGCCAAGATCAACTTCTATTTTCATTTAAAGGGAATCACTGATTGTGCAACGCAGCGCTGCACGTGTTCAAACTGAACCACAACACACACACACACACACACACACACACACACACACACACACACACACACACACACACGCCTCAGAGACGTCAATCCTGGCCTCCGTCCCATCTGTCATTTCACCCGCTGCATTCTCTGGTTTCTCTGGAAGGACTCAGGTACTCGTTCTAAAGAAACCAACAAACGGACCCGACTGACTCACAAAGAACAAAGTCTGAACCAGCCGCTCACTCCACTTCCTGTTAGCGGGAAGTTTTTCACCCTGCACGGCTGAGTTCAGGTTCGTGGTCCACAGTCAGAGACAAAGAGACTACGTCCAGTCTGTTTTAGTTTTAGTCTTAAACCTGACGTAGTCTCGGCGCTGCGTGGTTGTTTCTGACCTCTGACCTCTGGACGCTCAGAGCAGGCTGCAGCTCTTTGAGTTATCAATAAACGTCATGAATCTTTCTGTTTGAGAAGAATCTGATTGATTCACATTCATCTAGCCGGCGGCTTGTTTACCGCCGGCGTCCAACAAAACGTCAGTGACAAACTCTGCCTGCTCATCCTGAAGCTGAGCTCCAGATTAACGCAATCAAGAGTCCTAAATCTGGAACTTTCGACATCTCCGGACCTTCAAGTGTTCGATTAGTCAGCAGGACTTACGGAAACACGAGCGAGGGCCTGATGAATAAATAAAAGAAGTGATGAATGTTGTTGTGTTTGTGCTAAGAATGACGAAGACTGAGAGCGTGGATCACATTCCAAACATTTCACAACTTTGATCAGAACTTAGTTCAAATCTCAGAGAAGTTGAAGCTGAAACCTGGAGACGAATGTTTGCTAATTATTCATCAAAAGAAATGATGATTACAGAAGATCAAAGAACCAGCTGAGATGAAAGACACTGACCGACTAACAGACTCTCAGTCTCTGAGACGTCTCCGCAGACTGTCTAAAACCTGGACGTAGTCTCTGAGACGTCCCCGCAGACTGTCTGAAACCTGGACGTAGTCTCTGAGACGTCCCCGCAGACTGTCTGAAACCTGGACGTAGTCTCTGAGACGTCCCCACAGACTGTCTAAAACCTGGACGTAGTCTCTGTGACGTCCCCGCAGACTGTCTGAAACCTGGACGTAGTCTCTGTGACGTCCCCGCAGACTGTCTAAAACCTGGACGTAGTCTCTGTGACTTCCCCACAGACTGTCTGAAACCTGGACGTAGTCTCTGTGACTTCCCCGCAGACTGTCTAAAACCTGGACGTAGTCTCTGAGACGTCCCCGCAGACTGTCTAAAACCTGGACGTAGTCTCTGTGACTTCCCCGCAGACTGTCTAAAACCTGGACGTAGTCTCTGAGACGTCCCTGCAGACTGTCTGAAACCTGGACGTAGTCTCTGTGACGTCCCCACAGACTGTCTGAAACCTGGACATAGTCTCTGTGACGTCCCCACAGACTGTCTGAAACCTGGACGTAGTCTCTGTGACGTCCCTGCAGACTGTCTGAAACCTGGACGTAGTCTCTGTGACGTCCCCACAGACTGTCTGAAACCTGGACGTAGTCTCTGAGACGTCCCCACAGACGGTCTGAAACCTGGACGTAGTCTCTGTGACGTCCCCACAGACTGTCTGAAACCTGGACATAGTCTCTGTGACGTCCCCACAGACTGTCTGAAACCTGGACGTAGTCTCTGTGACGTCCCTGCAGACTGTCTGAAACCTGGACGTAGTCTCTGTGACGTCCCCACAGACTGTCTGAAACCTGGACGTAGTCTCTGAGACGTCCCCACAGACGGTCTGAAACCTGGACATAGTCTCTGTGACGTCCCTGCAGACTGTCTGAAACCTGGACGTAGTCTCTGTGACGTCCCCACAGACTGTCTGAAACCTGGACATAGTCTCTGTGACGTCCCCACAGACTGTCTAAAACCTGGACGTAGTCTCTGAGACGTCCCCACAGACTGTCTAAAACCTGGACGTAGTCTGGTTGCATACTTGATGCGATAATGAACATGAATGAATCACGAACACGTTCTAATAAATCAAAATGTCAAAATAAAAGTTCCTTCCTGCAGCAGCTGGACTTTGTTCTCTTCACGTGTTGCATATCTCACGTTCACACGGTCCAGCTGATGTCACAGTGTAACAACATGCTGTCTATAGCTTCAGGACACGAGGACACACACAGTCATCCATCATCCGCGTACATACGATGAGGTCAGCCAAGCTGGACGCGTTGCACAACAAACTGCATAACTTCACATGTGGAAGTGAAAATACGGAGAACAGCAGGAAACACTTGAAGTGCAGTCAGTGTTTTATGCTTTGTGGACAGACGAAGAGACGTCGACCGCAGTGAAGACACCAGAGCTCCTCTGGAAGCTACCTGATGTGGTTCAGATCAGACCTGCAGCGTCACTGTGACTGCAAACTACAGCACTCATGAATTTAACGTGAATACTTCAGATGTTTGTTTCTTTGAGATCATGAGGAGAAACTTTCCTTCAGAGTTTCAGAGGAATTAAAAACCTGCACAGGTCGCGTCCGGCATTGTCTTTTGTTTCTGGTGTTAAAAACTCATTGTTCCTTTTGTTCTGTTTCTCTCTGCACCAAAGCCCCACACACGCACTTCAAACTGAGACCACGAGCTTCCCACAAGGCTTTCTGGGAAATGTAGGCAGTGTCAGGCGCTGCATATCGATTCATTCGTACTGCTCAGAGTTTTTTAGTCTTTATTCCAACAAGCAAACAATCAGCTGACCCTTTGACACACCTGACCACAGGTAGCCATCACTGCAGCCAGGCAGTGGTGCTTGCATTCAAATGCAGGTAGAGAGTGGGAAATCCCAGCTTCATGCTGGGGAAGAGAAGCAAACACCCTTTTCTGGTTTGGACTTTTTCCTGAAACAAACAAAGAATGTGTAAACAAACACAAACAGACAGAAATGGTCAAATATGAAATATGAAGCAGTGATGGAGGAGAGGAAGATAAACATGATGATAACAACAGCACAATAAAATGGACTCCACCTAAAGTTCCTCACTTCCTTTAGAAACCTTCCCGCTTGCCGTACAGCTTGATGATCGTCAGTCTGGGTTTATCAGTGTTTACATAAACAATCTGATGACTTAAAGTTGATTGGTTCAGTTCCAAGCAACAGCTGAGGTCGGGTCACTCAGTGTGAACTTATATTGTATTCTGTGTGTTTAATGACCATCGGGGAGTTTTCCCAGAACAGAAGTTCACTGAGCTGTTACTGACAGAAAGCTCCAAATGTCAGAAGGTTTTAAGATTAAATCCCGTCACGCGTTTTACTGGCAGCTCTTTGTTGTCGGGCATCGTGTCAGCTGTCTCACCACAGATCAACACGTTTCATGTTCAGATGAAGTGAAGTGACGTCTCAATCTGGAAATTTGGAGGAATTTCTGCCTAATTTTGAGTTTGTCAAAAATTGTTTGAATTTAAACAAATCTGTGAGCAGAGCGTCACACAGTCACAGCTCAGGACAAGCTGTGAGTGATCGAGAGAGCAACTCTGTGAACTTCCACTAACTTCAACTTCTGATAACTTGACTCATTTCTATTTGAAAGCACAGAAGAAGAAGAAGAAGAAGAAGAAGAAGAAGAAGAAGAAGAAGAAGAAGAAGAAGAAGAGAAACACGAGCTGCATGTTAGTCTGCACAGACTAGTCTTGGTTTAGATGATCCAGCACAAAAATGATTTCAGATTTTAGACTTTATTCTGTCAAAGCAGGTTTGAGAGATTCAAAGATTCGGTTCAGTCTCATAAAAAACATAAAGTAACTTTCTGCAAAGATTTTCTGGCTTCGTTCATCTTTGATCGCAGTGAGCTGCAGACTGATGAAAGACAGACCGACAGAACCGAGCCTTCAGCCTCGACGGTGCTGAAGGTGGCGCTCACATCAGGTGTCGGATTCAGACAGCTCAGACTGAGTTTCACGATGACGTCACAGAAACCGTCCAGAGCTGGAAACGTGTCGTGACGTGAGGTCATCGTGTGCTCGCTGCTTCTGTGAAGTTAACACACTGAAACTGCAGTCATTCAGAGAGTCACACACACACACACACACACACACACGGGGAAACACAGATGACAAAAGAGGAACTCTCTTCAAACACACACACACACACACACACACACGTGTGCAGCTGGAAAAGCCCCTCTGATTGGTGGCAGCAGATTTTGCTCTTCCTCTTTCCTCACTCGCTGTCAATCATTGATCGCTGATTAACTGACTGCTGCAGGTTTGTGAGAGTTTGACTGAGGAACCGAGAAGAGCAGGGTGACATCATGATGACATCATGATGACATCATGATGACATCATGATGACATCATGATGACATCATGATGTCATCATGATGACATCATGTTTCATGAATGAACTCACTCAGTGATTGGTCGACAGGTGACAGGAATCAAACCGTGAGAGCTGATTAGTCAAACCAATAACTAACCTTCAGCTAACGTTGCAGTCTGTGATTAGATTAGAGCTCACACACACGTGTGCAGCTGGAAAAGCCCCTCTGATTGGTGGCAGCAGATTTTGCTCTTCCTCTTTCCTCACTCGCTGTCAATCATTGATCGCTGATTAACTGACTGCTGCAGGTTTGTGAGAGTTTGACTGAGGAACCGAGAAGAGCAGGGTGACATCATGATGACATCATGATGACATCATGATGACATCATGATGACATCATGATGTCATCATGATGACATCATGTTTCATGAATGAACTCACTCAGTGATTGGTCGACAGGTGACAGGAATCAAACCGTGAGAGCTGATTAGTCAAACCAATAACTAACCTTCAGCTAACGTTGCAGTCTGTGATTAGATTAGAGCTCACTTCAGTTTTAAGTTTAAGTTCAGCTCAACATGTTGCGTTCAGGGTTCATCACAATACATTTAAATGAAGTCAACACTTCGTTACCATGGTAACTACACCAGGTCAGAACCTTTACCTGTATTAAAGTCTTTGGATTAAAATTCAACGCGTCACGTGATCGTTGGGTCAGAGGTCAGAGGTCAGAGGTCAGGACGTGGCCTCCATCAAACAGCTGACGGAGGAAACACTGAATCCACTGAGCGTCTTCACGGGACGTCTTCACTGGACGTCTTCACTGGACGTCTTCACTGGACGTCTTCACGGGACGTTCAGTGTCTCAGAGAGGACATGAGTCCATTCACGGGTCAAAGAGACGTTTTTCTAAATGCTCTTGGCGTGCTCGCTGTGAAACGCTGGATGGAGCTGTAGACGGTATCTCCTGCATCTCTGTGAGACGGAAAGTGGCGTGACAAAATTCGGGCCTTGGCAGCGTTCTGTTCTCGTTTGCACGACACGACTTGCAGTGAAATGTCGAACTTCTCTGTCCGAATGTGTCCTGATCTATTTAAAGCCTCAGTGTGTCTCAGCTAATCTGATCCCGTCCATGCAGACTTCCTTTGGACTCTCTCCCAGACACCTTTGCCATTTTTCACCATTCATCGTCTGAGCGTGTCAGATTAATGTGACGCCGGAGCGCAGGTGAGAGGTTATCTGAGGGGGAGGAGCCACTTCCTCTGCAGCCGATCTGCTGAACTCACATTACTGGAAATGATCGTCTCAAACAAGACAGAGAGACAGGCAGAGAGAGACAGGCAAAGAGACAGACAGAGAGACAGGCAGAGAGACAGGCAGAGAGACAGGCAGAGAGACAGGCAGAGAGACAAGCAGAGAGACAGGCAGAGAGAGACAGGCAGAGAGACAGGCGGACAGTGAGATAGGCAGAGTGAGACAGCTGTTTCCTGCTGTGTTCCCATGGCATTCCTCAGCAAACAAGTAAACAAACAAACAAACATCCATAAATCAGATTCTGACCTCACAGCTGACTGACTGACTCTGACTGACTGACTCTGACTGACTCTGACTGACTCTGACTGACTGACTCTGACTGACTCTGACTGACTCTGACTCTGACTGACTCTGACTGACTCTGACTGACTCTGACTGACTCTGACTGACTGACTCTGACTGACTCTGACTGACTCTGACTCTGACTGACTCTGACTGACTCTGACTCTGCCTGACTGACTCTGACTGACTCTGACTGACTATGACTGACTCTGACTCTGACTGACTCTGACTGACTCTGACTGACTCTGACTGAATCTGACTCTGACTGACTCTGACTGACTCTGACTCTGACTGACTCTGACTGACTCTGACTCTGACTGACTCTGACTGACTCTGACTCTGACTGACTGACTCTGACTCTGACTGACTCTGACTCTGACTCTGACTGACTGACTCTGACTGACTGACTGACTCTGACTGACTCTGACTCTGACTCTGACTGACTCTGACAGACTCTGACTCTGACTCTGACAGACTCTGACTGACTCTGACTCTGACTGACTCTGACTGACTCTGACTCTGACTCTGACTCTGACTCTGACTGACTCTGACTCTGCCTGACTGACTCTGACTGACTCTGACTCTGACTGACTCTGACTGACTCTGACTGACTCTGACTCTGACTCTGACTGACTGACTGACTCTGACTGACTGACTCTGACTGACTCTGACTGACTCTGACTGACTCTGACTGACTGACTCTGACTGACTCTGACTGACTCTGACTCTGACTGACTCTGACTGACTCTGACTCTGCCTGACTGACTCTGACTGACTCTGACTGACTATGACTGACTCTGACTCTGACTGACTCTGACTGACTCTGACTCTGACTGACTCTGACTGACTCTGACTCTGACTGACTCTGACTGACTCTGACTCTGACTGACTCTGACTGACTCTGACTCTGACTGACTCTGACTGACTCTGACTATGCCTGACTGACTCTGACTCTGACTCTGACTGACTGACTCTGACTGACTGACTGACTCTGACTGACTCTGACTCTGACTCTGACTGACTCTGACAGACTCTGACTCTGACTCTGACAGACTCTGACTGACTCTGACTCTGACTGACTCTGACTGACTCTGACTCTGACTCTGACTCTGACTCTGACTGACTCTGACTCTGCCTGACTGACTCTGACTGACTCTGACTCTGACTGACTCTGACTGACTCTGACTGACTCTGACTCTGACTCTGACTCTGACTGACTCTGACTGACTCTGACTCTGACTGACTCTGACTCTGACTGACTCTGACTGACTCTGACTCTGACTGACTCTGACTCTGCCTGACTGACTCTGACTGACTCTGACTCTGACTCTGACTCTGACTCTGACTGACTCTGACTGACTCTGACTCTGCCTGACTGACTCTGACTGACTCTGACTCTGACTCTGACTCTGACTCTGACAGACTCTGACTGACTGACTCTGAGTGACTGACTGACTCTGACTGACTCTGACTCTGACTCTGCCTCTCCTTTAAGTCTCCATGAAGTCAAACCTGACGTATCTGGACCGACGAGGCTGCAGCAGAAACGTTGGTGAAGACATGAGATGGAAACTCTGACGTGAATCAGCTGTTGACCTCCAGTCTGAGGTTGCCATGGTGATAGCTGCTCAGTTTTAGTTTCTGGGACTGAAAACTGCTTGAAAAACTGAGAATGACTGATCTAACTAGTAAATCTATAATCACAGGTTGCCATGGCGATGCTAGCTGCTGCCTGTCAGAGGTTTTAGCAGTCAGAGCTTCTTAAAGATGAACGAGGAATCTGTGTCTTTAATCATTTAAACAGACTTTACAGCCTCTCACAGCACTGAGAGTCATCACAGCAGCTTTCTTCACTTCTATAAGGTGTGTCTTCGTCTTCGTCTTCGTCTTCGTCTTCGAGGCGTCCCTCTTCAGTTCCCACACCGTGTGATTGATGGCAGCTTGTAAATCGTCCTCGTCGTCTCCTCCCTCAGTGACGGAGTCGAGTTTCAGACGGACTCCAACGAGAACTTCAAGACTCAAAGAAACTCAAAGAAACTCTCCTGACCTCAGGATCATTCTGAGTGACTCCGTGACTTTAGAAACAAATCCACATTTGATTTCTTTTCACGTCTCAGCCGGACAAACAGCTCAGCGTCACCGCGCAGACTGAGTGATTTCTCATGATTCAGACTTTTAGACTGGAGGAGAGAAAAACACTCGACATCCAAATATCTGACCTCAACATTACAGATAACGCCTCATTTACATGTGTGTGTGTGTGTGTGTGTGGTGTGTGGTGTGTGTGTGTGTGTGTGTGTGTGTGTGTGTGTGTGTGTGTGTGTGTGTGTGTGTGTGGTGTGTGGTGTGTGGTGTGTGTGTGTGTGTGTGTGTGTGGTGGGGGGTCGGACAGGTGTTGGGCTTCTGTTAGACTCATCATCGCCGTGGTAATGTCCTCCTGGTCGTCACGCCAACTCATCCTCCTGAAGAAGTTCCCACGATGGGCGAGGTCAAAGGTCGGCTCCTAGACGGATGAAGGGAGGAAGGAGGAAGGAGGGGGAGGAGGAGGAGGAGGAGGAGGGCGGGAATTACTTTGGATGAACAACATGTCTGTGATCCTGTCGGGTTTCTTTGTTTTTGTAGTTTTGTCACATTTAAGGTGAAAACACAGATTAACACAGGTGGCACACACTCATACACAACACACACACATACACAACACACACTCATACACAACACACACTCATACACAACACACACACATACACAACACACACTCATACACAACACACACACATACACAACACACACTCATACACAACACACACACATACACAACACACACACATACACAACACACACTCATACACAACACACACTCATACACAACACACACTCATACACAACACACACACATACACAACACACACTCATACACAACACACACACAACACACAACACACACTCATACACACAGCACACACACATACACAACACACACTCATACACAACACACACTCATACACAACACACACTCATACACAACACACACACATACACAACACACACTCATACACAACACACACTCATACACAACACACACTCATACACAACACACACTCATACACAACACACACTCATACACAACACACACACATACACAACACACACTCATACACAACACACACTCATACACAACACACACTCATACACAGCACACACTCATGTTTGTGCTTCGTCGTTCTCGTCCTTTATAATCAGTGTTTATGTAGTTTGTGTATATTTCAGCTGCATCTTTAATCAGAATGATAAATATATTATTTATACATAAAATTGTATTTATCATTATTTCTTGATTATTTATTTACTTTGGACTCACTTATAGACTCAGACTCAGATTCAGACTCAGACTCAGACTCAGACTCAGATTCAGATTCAGACTCAGATTCAGACTCAGACTCAGACTCAGATTCAGACTCAGACTCAGACTCAGACTCAGATTCAGACTCAGACTCAGACTCAGACTCAGACTCAGATTCAGACTCAGACTCAGACTCAGACAGACTCAGACTCAGATTCAGATTCAGATTCAGACTCAGACTCAGAGTTTGAAGTTTGACTCGTTTATCTACACGTCTGTTCATATTTCAGACGTCCTGATTGGACGGTTTGTTCTCGCCTTGTATGAGTTTACTTCCTCATTAATGTAAGTTTACCGTCGTCCAGCTGTGCGGTCAGGACGCTGTGTTGAAACCTGAAGTGTGTCGAGAACACAGCCTGCGGTCCCCGTAAGGACTGCTGGGCCTGAACACAGTCAGAGTCTGCAGATGTAAACGTCCCCTGTTGGTAACAAAAACAAGCGTTGACAAACACACGCAGCGTTTGTTCTTTCCTGTGGCCTCGGCTTCCCGAGCAGCGACCCGCCGAGCCTCGGCCGGCCCGGCAGATTTATACCACTTAAAGAGGCATCGAGGGCCAGCTGTGTGTGTGTGTGTGTGTGTGTGTGTGTGTGTCAGTACTTCCTGTTCACGCTCCTGTGAAGAAGCTGAAGGTGTCTGATGAGGAAACTGAAGCTTTGCTGTCAGTTAAAGTTTATTAATGTTTATTCATAGAAACATTTTCATGTCTGGTCTGTTTGTCCGATCAGCTGAAGGAGCTTTCAGGAGCGCGTCGTGATGGAGCTGCTGGAGAGTTCAAACCTCCTCCACAAACAAATCAGCTGCTGTGACCCCTGAAGGTCAGAGGTCGTCCAGGGAGGAAGTGGCGAGCAACAGAAATAGAGCTGTGTGTGTGTTCGAGGTCGGAGAGGTGAGAGGAGGAATGTGCGGCTTACAGGTGGAGGTGAAGATCAGTGGAGACGATCCACATCAACACCTGACGTTCAGATCAGTCTGATAACTTCCAGACGCTTCCTGGGCGTTACACACACACACACACACACACACACACACACACACACACACACACAACACACACACACACACACACACACACACATTTCTCAAGAAATCTCAGTAAAATCCTGAACTGGTTTCCAGTGAAGTGAACGAACGAGTGACGACACGAAGCATCAGCAGCTCCTCAAACGCTGCAGGCTGAGTCAGAGTTCATACGTATGTTCAGGCCTCAGGTCCAGCAGTCAGCAGCTTCTATAGACATGATGGCAGAGGAGCAGAGAGTGAAGAGGACGCTGACGGAGGAAGCTAAGAAGAGAAAAGGAGAGAGTGAGCGAGCAAGAAGCCGCCGGACAAGAGTAAATGTGGGACTGACTTTTAGTGGTTGGTGAGAGCTTGGTGAAATAAAAGGCTGAAAGACAGACGCCGAGCTGGCTGACTGCTGCTGGACTAGTCAGTAAGATTAGCTGCTGCTGATCAGAAGTAATCAGAGTAAATACTCGAGTACAGCTGGACACAGTTACACAGTCAGATTACACTGGACACTGGAGGCTGTTCCCATTATTTTGGCCACCCCTAAAGAACATGCTGCAGTTCCCATGAAGAGTGGTGTGTGTGTGTGTGTGTGTGTGTGTGTGTGTGTGTGTGTGTCTGAAATATTCATTATGATGTCGAGGAGCAGGAAGGCGACAGAAAAGATTCATGTCTTCGTTTTTTATCCTTCCTGTTCCTGTTTCCTCCTCACACACACACACACACACACACCACACACACACACACACACACACACACACACTCTCTCATGTCATGTAGGATTGAAGGCAGACAGAGCGTCTGTATCCAAAACAGTGCTGGGAAGCGAGAGCGTGAGGGAGGAGAGGTCGGAGGTCGGCGGCGGTGACGTGACGGAGTGATGGACAGGTGTGTTCTCTCATGTGTTCACACTGTCAGCGCTCACACACACACTGCAGGCCGCGTCTTTAAAGAGTCTGACAGAGAACAAACATGAAGTGACGCAGGCAGTGAGCTGAAGGCTGAAGGAGGCAAACATAGAAAACAACATTCAAATAAATAAAAACCAGAAGTGAGAAATAAAAAACAGGAACAAGCACAAGATGAAACAAAGGACAGAGGAACTAAGGAAGGACTGACACCGAGGGGTACGCTCGGATATGTCCTTCCTAACCACCTTTCCTAACCACCTTTCCTAACCACCTTTCCTTGACCTCAAATGTCACAAGCTCATAAGGAAAGGTGATAAAGGAGTTAGGAGAAGTCGACTGCTCTCACACTTAGACTTCCGTCATGTTATTGATGTGATCTGTGATAAAACTACAAAGTCCAGACGATGGACTACAAAACGCTCATCTGAGACACTTCCTGCTCCGTGTATCCTCTCCTAAAGGAGACACAAAGGAAGCATTGAAGCTCCTTTCCTTCAGTCAGAGGATTCAGCTCTCATCATGGCGGACACGTTAACACTTCATGAGACAGACTGTCCTCAGCCGAAGACACGGTGAGACAAATCCACTGGCAGGAAGTAGAAGAAGACGCAGAGAGAGAGAACTACAAAATAAAACAGGAAACAGTGTTAATGGATCAGCGAGTGACAGGAAGTGGTACGACAAAACAACAAATACATTCACATTAAACTGAACCTTTCACATTAGAGCATTACACGGAGAAAAGACTTTATTATTCTGAAGGAGCTCAGGACAGTTACAGTCATGAAGTCTGGGAGTTGTAGTCTGTGTGTGTGTGTGTGTGTGTGTGTGTGTGTGTGTGTGTGTGTGTGTGTGTGTGTGTGTGTGTGTGTGTGTGTGTGTGTGTGTGTTGTGTGTGTGTGTGTGTGTGTTGGAGCCTCAGATCATTTATGTAATAATGTTCACTCGCATGTAAGACAGCGTCTGTGAGAGAGACAGAGACAGAGAGACAGAGACAGAGACAGAGACAGAGACAGAGAGAGAGACAGAGAGAGAGAGAGATAGAGAGAGAGAGAGAGAGAGAGACAGAGAGAGACAGAGAGAGACAGAGATAGAGAGAGAGAGAGAGAGAGAGAGAGACAGAGAGAGAGAGAGAGAGAGAGAGAGGAGAGAGAGACAGAGAGAGAGAGAGATAGAGAGAGAGAGAGAGACAGAGACAGACAGAGAGAGAGAGAGAGCCGATGGTCGGATTTGAACGCCCGGCCTTGGACCTGTGAGGACTGAGATCATTCTTCATCAGTTGAGCTGATGAAGAAAAATAAAAAGCTGACATCAGGATGAAACCAGGAACCAATCAGAATCTGGCAGGTGAAGTTTTTCCTCGCACTGTCGAGGCTCGTGGTTGGTTGTCTGTGAATAATACTGAGTCCAGACCTGCTCTGTAAGATAACACACACACACACACACACACACACACACACACCTGCTGCCTTCAGGGTGGAGTCACATATCTCTGAAGATCAAAACGTTCAGCATCGCTGCAGCACAAAGGCGGCGTCCTCGCCTGACGTACCTCCACCTGAAGCACCTCCACCTGAAGCACCTCCACCTGAAGCACCTCCACCTGAAGCACCTCCACCTGAAGCACCTCCACCTGAACCTCAGCATGTCCACGCAGCAGCTCAGGCGTTCCAGACTCTGAAGGTGAGCTGCGTCCGGCTGGCTGCTGGTTCGCGGCCCAGCCTGCACGCTGACAGTAGCTCAGGAAAGACTCTCATTGTCTTCATGTTGTGCTGATGTGCAGAAAGAGAGACGCCGTCCAAAACAGGAAATGTGTGTGTACACGCGCACGTGTGTGTGTGTGTGTGTGTGTGTGTGTGCGTGTGTGTGTGTGTGTGTGTGTGTGTGCGTGTGTGTGTGTGTGTGTGTGTGTGTGTGTGCGTGGTGCAACCCTCTAATGTGTCCTCCTCGTTCAGCTTCCTGCTGGCTGATTAAAGGAAACGGCTTCAGATCAGAGTTTCTGTTCTCTGAGAGACTGACCAGCAGATCATCCTGAAGCCAACAGAGACACGATGAACTGACTGACTGTGTGAAAACACTCGGACGTCTGATCGCAGCAGAGACGATGCGACTCTGCGACTGCTGTCTTCATTCATGCAGCAGCGTCGACCTTTGACCTTTACTCAGCGAGCTGGGAGTGTGTCGGTTTCTGTTTCCACCAGGTGACGTTCAGGAGAGTTCACAGTTCAACCTGAGGACGTGTGTGTGTGTGTGTGTGTGTGTGTGTGTGTGTGTGTGTGTGTGTGATACGCAGACAAAGCCGGCCAGGTGAACAGCAGGTGAGCCTGGCGTTCTCTCCACTCTCCTGCTGTCAGCTCGATGGTTGGCACGCGGCAGCAGACACTCATTAACCAGCAGACGCCGAGTATCAATTAACAACGCAGCGAAGCTTTGAATGCAGAGAGGGAGCGTGACCGAGGAGGAGGGAAGGGAGGAGGGAAGGGAGGAGGGAAGGGAGGAGGGAAGGGAGGAGGGAAGGGAGCGAGAAGAGGAAGTGTTTCGTCTTTGTTTGACCTGAACTCGCTCAAGAGTTGAATTTCAACACACGAGCGATCAGAGTCAGTAAGACACGAACAGACGGAGCTTCGTTACTTCCTGTTTACCTGTCAGGTGGGAACGCGGTCGCGTTTGGCTCGTGGTCGTCCCGGCAACCCTGACCTGGTTAGACTGACGCTAATGACTTTATCATTGTTAGTCCATATAACAGCAGTTATCAGCAGATGTAACTGTTCTATGAATCCTCCACGTCAGTGTGATTTACAGTCTGTTATTTTATGACAGAAATGTTACAAAGTTGTGAAGTTTAATAACGACAGTGACTCATTAACTTAACTAAGAGATGAAAAGATGCTCGACACGTCATTAACGTTATTTTTCTAATTTATTTATGAAAAAATATATTTCTTGACATCGGTCACATTAACATAGACATATATACAATTCTCTCTCATAAATACAGAATTATTTACACAGGGCAAACTTAAATAAGAAAACTATCTTCTGGAACGTATGTACACATTGCATTGTTTTCTTAAATTAACGAAGATGGCACAAAGACAGACTACACAGGAACAAACAGATTTTGGTATCAGATGGATTAAGATGAAAGTTGCTGTTCAGACTGAACTCCAGGTTCAGGCTGGGAATGTTGCAGAACAGCAGTGGCTGTTTTATGGTTTCCTGTTTACTTGCTGTGACAGTGGTGGTGGAAAAAAAGCAAGAACACAGGAAGGCGAGCGAGCGAGACAGGAAACGCTGATTTGTAAGATGAATTCCAGCTCGGTTGGACATCGTCGGGCCCGTGGCACTTCAAACAGTCGATTATCAGAGTTGATTATCAGTTCATGAGGTGGAAATGTAAGAAAAGGCTGATTGTGGTACAAAGGTTCCTCCTCTGAACTGGCTGTTTCCGGTGAAGGTAAACTGGTTTTCTGGGCTCAGATGGGTTAAAGTCTGGCTGCAGAGGCACTTCAGTTCAGAGTCTGCAGGACTGGATGTGATTGTAAGGCGAGCTCATGCTTCACTTTCAGAAGAAAACAAAAGCTAATGGACGCTCACTCCAAATAAAAAGGTCCATTTCCTGTTCCTGTACGCAGGTCCTCTGATGCGTTGATTGACATCTTATTGTGAAAGGGTACAGGAAACAGTTTCCACAGTGATTAAGAAGCACAGCTAAGGCACCGGTCTTTCTGATTGGTGGACAGCTTTGATTCTTTAAATCCTCTCATTCACGTTTGAAAGAAAATTCAGATATACAAACAAAAGTATTATATTAAGATTTAAAGTATATATTTTTATATATATATATATATATATTTAAAAAAAAGATAAATAGTGCAAATGACGCCAGACATTCAGTCTTTCCTCTGCTGCTCGTTCTATCGTTGATCTTTTTGTTTCTTTCTGTCGAGCAGCAGAAATAAATAATAAATAAAATGTGTGTCGATCCTCTGGGTGGACGTCCTGAAACCTTTCAGGCCTTCAGCGTAAAACTGGTCTGAAAACTGGAGGTTATACCTGCGAACGAGACAAGAGAGGAACATCGGTTAGTCATCGGCGTACAGGTTTACCTGACAGAAACAGGACGTCTGAATTTAATTATCTAATTAAGCTAAATTATTTATCACTATGAACAAATGATTTTAAAGGAATTGATTTGAGTGAACTTCACATTAAACACAACACTTTTGTATTTTCAGTTTAGGTAAAAGAGTTAAATGATTTGGTGATTCTGACAATGGAACAAACAAATATTATTTATTTCTGCATCTATTCATGTTTTTCAGGGTTGTTGACTCACACACCTAAAGGTCAGTTTCAGTTATTTTCTGATTTGATGTGTTTTTATATATTTAATTTAAAAAACTCATTTTTTGGTTTCTTTGAGCTCCTGAAATCAGAAAAACCCAAATCATCCTTTCAAACTCTGATTTAGTAAATTCATTGAAGATGTTTCTGATTTGTGAACATTTTTTCTTTTTCAATCAGAAAATCAGCAACAATCAGATGAAGTCTGAACATCAGATGAAGTCCTCACCTCAGTTGCAAACACACACTGCTCCATCTGCTCTGGGATGATGAACACCGGATGATAGACCGGGTGACCGTCCTTCACGAAGCCAAGAGGAGGCACGATGATGGACGAGTCACATTTGTTACTGTTAGAGCGTGAGAGAGAGAGAGAGAGGCAGGGTTGGTACGACAGCCACAGACTCTGACAGAAATATTTTGTGCAGGCGTGAAACAAACAAACATGCTGCGACTCGTCAAGCGTGAAGAGAAGGGAGAGTAAAGAAGACGGAAACACGAAGGCACAGGCACAGAAATCCATCCAACCATCATCAGATCCTTACAGGTCAAACTTGTTCTTGCCCAGGCGCTGCTCCTCTTTCGCCAGGTTGCAGTCAGCCATTTTGTTTTTGAACATGGCCATGTTGTCGCTGCCCTTCTCCACCAGCGCTGCGTCTTTATTGGACACTTTGAAATGTCCTCCAGGGAGGAGGAACGCCTCCTTCTCTCTCAGGCCGCCCAGCACTGCTCCCGGTAAGCTCCCGTTGTTTGGTCCGCCCCCGCCGATCACCGCGTTACGGTTGTTCACCGTCTCCAGGTCGTTCTTCACCGATCTGGTCAGCGCCGTCAGCGCTCGGCCCCGGCGGAGCTGACGCAGGATGTGGACGGCGGCGCACAGCAGCAGAGCGAGCGTCACCAGGCCGAGCGCGACGGCGGCGATCAGCGCAGAAGAGGCATCGACGTTTATGGTTGGTTTTTTGGTTGGCGCTGCGACGGGGTACTCGCAGCGAGCGCCCATGAAGCTTGGCGGACACTGGCACACCGGCCCGCTGAAGTGGGTGTAGCACGTGCCGCCGTTGTTGCAGGGGAACTGGTCGCAGGCGCTGGTGCGCACGGAGCAATCCTTGCTGGTGTAGCCCAGCGTGCACGTGCAGGTGAAGTCGTTGATGCCGTCGATGCAGGTGCCGGCGTTGCGGCAGGGATTCCCGGCACAGTCGTCGATGTTGGTCTCGCAGTGAGAGCCGGTGAAGCCTTGGCGGCAGTGGCACATGAACCGATTGCCGAGGTCTAAACACCGAGCGCCTGCAGAGAGGAGGAGACAGAAAGGCTTGTTAATAAACCTGGAAACAATGACAGAAGACGAAGGCTCCATCTGTCCAACTAAAGATTCAAATACAAGCAAGCGTACGTGCTTCAGACAAGAGGAAAGCTAATGTAAAGCTTCTGATGCCAGATTCAGACCGGTAGGTATCTCATGAGGAGAGGAAGAGAGACAGATAAAGGTAAAGAGATATTAAGACTCACATCTGCAGAATTGAATCAAATATCTACAGGTATGTAAAGTTAAAGAAACAGAGGACCAGGACAGGAGCCTTGAGGGACGCCAGAGTCTCTGCAAGCCTGAAAATATTCTGCTAAAACGTGTCTGTAAAAGTCTGTCGTCAATCCAAAGGTGAGAGCTGAACTCATCTGAATCAAACATGTTGAGTTTGAACAAAGAGTCTGACTTCAGGAGAAATCTGTTAATCTTCCAGAGTACAGGAGACTTCATGCGCACAGAAAGGGAGGAAAAATGTTTATTACAACATTTCCTCACAGCAGATGCTGCCCATCAGGACAGAAATGTGTGTGTGATTAGAAACATCCTGAGGAGATGTTTTCCACGTCATGTGAACGAAGAAAAGACGACAAACAAACTCCAAACTCAGCCTCCATTCTCGCGCTGTTTGGATGTTTTATGTAATCTTAGCTGTCTGACAGAGGAGAGGAAAGACGAGGGTTGAGGACCGGAGCGTGGGCCCTGCAGGGTCGGTGTGGGGGCGACACACGCTGTGAAAAACAAACTGTGGAATCAGCTCCATATTTGGTTGCTCTGTGCTGCTGCTGTGTTGCAACGCTGCAGAGAGCGGAGCAACAACACATACACCTTTTTTCCCTCCGTCAGGCTCAGTGAGAGGCAGGAATGAGTGCAGATTGGAGATAAGCAGGCGGTGGTTTCTACACGCTAATGAGGACCTGAGGGAGGACTGGAGACAACAGCGCTCAGCGGGCCGCGGTTGCTGCACACTCATTGTAGTATTCTGAGATAAAGTTTGAGTTTGTGGAGCCGTCTGACTGTCTGGATGCTTTTCACCGTCTCACATCAGCATCAGTCCTGATAAACAAAATGTTCAACCCCCGCAGCTCCAGCAGCAGCGTTCCACTTCCTTATAACTACTGTTTGCGGTTGTGTAAATCAACCTGCAGAGACTTGAACCCGTACAGGTATCCTAACCCATCTGGCAAACCAACAGCATGCTCCATTTCAATTTGTCCATTTGTCATGGTGCGTTCAAGAGCTGGTAGGAAAAACAGCGATACGTCAGACGTGTTGACAGCAAACTAAAACGAGCTGACTTGAAAAAGATAAGGAGAGTTTCATTACTCGTGTTTGCAGACAAAAACATTAGCGGCATAAAAAGGGAACTCAGTCTCTGAACTGATACGTTTTGGAAAATGTTGGACACAGCTGTGAAGTGAAAGCTTGTGAGGGAGCCGGCACTGCTGGAGACAAACGAGTGCAACAAGGTAGAGAACAAGCAGACCGGTCGGCCTGAGTGTCTCCAGGACTACTGCTGAAACAGGTTTGTGTTTACGAGCCAACAATGAGTGAAATGTTTGCGTTGACGGACAGGCGGTGATAAGACGTGATGAGCGGCTCCTACGTGACAGTCGAGGAGTTTATCTGCCCTCTGACACACAAACACACGACGGCCTTCAAACATTTGTGCAGGTTTACTGCTGAAAATTTAAACCCGACGTGCTAAAACTTGTTTCAATAGTAGAACTCAGTTTTATTCATCAGATGCAGCTCTAATGTTCGAATGCGGAAACATCCGCTCACCTCCTTCCTGTCACTTCAGTGTAAAGAGAAAATAACAAATAAGATTCACACTGCTCGAGCAGTAACTTCACATTTCATAACATCCGAAGCGTTCTGAGGATTCATGAACAAACAAAGCTCGTCCTCGAGTTCAGCAGAACATGGAGGCCACTGACTCGAGCGTCTAACATGGATCAGCTCCAACACATCAGTCCTGGTTTGGCCTTGAACCAAAGTAATCACTGTTCATTAATATTTACGACAGATCATTACTGTTATTAAATGTGCGTGGTTTGTGTTCAGATATTAAAATTCATACTGAAACTAATCCTGTCTCGTCTTTTAGAGTTCATCTGAAGATTTGAAGTGTCTCACAGCTCAGCCGATGTGACTGTCCTGGCAGTATTATAATCACGGCGTCCCACAGGGCTCCACACTGGTGCCACTTCTCTTTTAAATGTTAACGGGAAACGTTTGTGTGTCCGCTGGGTGGAATAATCAGGCACTTACTGCAAAACTGGTGGAATAAAAAAATAAACAAGCTTTTCTGAGTTTGAGCCAAATTAAAATCAGATTAGACGACCGTTTTGTTTTGAAGATCGCTGCCTTCCATGATGGCATAACTTTAATACTACACCAGTTTGTACTTGTGAATAGTTTGATATTAACATGGGAGTTGAAGTTTATTCACCCATGACGGTGGAGAATCTTCCCTAACATCTGAATGTCTCTGACTCTCCTGCAGCAGGTGGATCCAGTCAGCCAGTTAAGATCTGAAGATTTACTACCTGAGAAAAGTTCTGCGGGTTTCCAACACCTCCATGTGTGAGGTGAAGAAACTGCTGCTGGTTTTTATTCAGATCTGTTGCTTTTGTTTAAACTGCTCAGAAACGCTGCCACTTTTAGTTCAGCCAAACAAAGAATGGATTAATGGATTAATGATTAATGATCGGAGATCTCACAACATGCAAACTGTCTGCAGCAGGACGTCGGACCTGCAGGACGAGTTGTAGCTGCTGCTGCTGAGATAAGCAATGACCTGAACGGCTCTTTGCTTACAGCAATAAAACTATTTATTGGTGATTGCATAACTAACAATTACTCCAGCTATAAATATTTTGTTTAACCTTTGCAATGAAAGAAGTTCAAGATCAGTTTGACTTTGCAGTCGTACTCTGCTACTGGACCCTAAATCAGCGATTTCACAACCACAAACTTTGACCCTACAGCACAATTCAAACATCCATCTGCATGCAGATGAACCATGAAAAACATTCTGAAGCAGAGCTGCTTCACTGGGAGCAAAGAAAAAACATGAAACCAAGCGGTTGAATTTTGGACGCCTGCAAGTCTGAACGTCTACAGAGTTACAGTATCAAAGAGTCGGCCTCCATTGAGCTTCACCACTTTGTTAACTTATCAGAAACTTGGCGGTTCTTTTGAAGCTTGGGTAAAAATGTATTCTAGCTGGCAAGTGCCAACAGGACCGACCCAAATCAGTTTGCAGCGCCAGATGAATTCAGATCAGTCTCACACAGCAAAGTCAAAGGCAGGAAATGATTTCTGAGACACACTCAGCGTTCAGACTGCAATATTCTGCATTAACCTACGTGCTCAGTAACTAACCAACACTTTGACCAACCGAGTGTCTCACTCTGAAACTGTTTTGGTTGTAAAATGGTTGTGAAGGTGTTTCGTACCGTTAGCGCAGGGGTTGCTGCTGCATTTGTCGATCTTCTTCTCACAGTTGGAGCCGGTGAACCCGGGTGCACAGCGACAGCTGTACCCTCCAGCAACGTTCTCGACGCAGGTCCCCGTGTTATAGCACGGTCCGTCCGCGCACTTCATGGCGCTGGTAGAACAGTTCTTCCCATAAAAACCCTGAGGGCACTCACAGGAATAATCGTTCACCAAATCCTGAAGAAATAAGAGAGGAGACGAGGTGAGCAGGAGCAAAACTCTCATGATGCTTATTTTGTTTCCTTGCAGTCTTTAAGACACGGCTCCGTCAGATCTGGGGCATTGACTTACTTTGCAGCTTCCGCCGTTCGTGCAGGGGTTGCTGTCGCATTCGTTGATCTCGGTCTCGCAGTTTTCGCCGGTGAAACCGGGCTGGCAGGTGCAGGTGTAGCTGCCCTGGCCGGTGTTGGTGCACGAAGCATCGTTCTTGCACGGCTTGTTGTGGGTGCAGTAGTTCAGATCTGGAGTTAAGACACAGGATGTAGAAGCACGGTCAGAATACGGAAGCACTCAAAGCAATCTGTTTCCATTTGAGACACAAATGTTTTGGGTTTTTCTCTATTCCTCCTCAGCTGAATGAACAAAGCTGTTAAGTTGACAGAGATCCTGTTATCAACAACACTAAAACTGACACTTCAGTTTTTATGAGTCATCAGAAAACTTTGTTCCAGAATCGCACTAATAAATTATTGTACTTGTATTTTTAGACGAGGCATTTGCAACGAGAAGCGAGAGGTTTGGTGGATTTACTGGACGTGTTTTGTCTGCTAAAGGTCAAAACTTCACTGATGGAGTAAAATAAAAGGCTGAGCTGCCAAATTAAAGGGTCAGAGCACGTCGAGCCAACAGTTTTTTCTCAGTAGATGAAGTGAAGCTACTTTTAAAACAAATGTTTGATTTCAGAATCACCCAAAACATTAACAGACCCGACATGAACTGACCTGACACGCTGGTTATTAGTTTGTTATCTGTATTTTGGACCAAGTGCAAAGAAACTACAGACAGAACGAAGTCGAACTGAAACAAACGTGGTCACTTCCTGATCGTGCTCCTACAGGACTGATTCTGAATTTAAGCACAACCTGGACCTGATTTAAAAAGTTCTAATGTCAGCGTCAACGATAAAATATCCACATGGAGCAACTTAAAAACCAGATGGAGACAAGAAAAATGGAAGAGGAGCTAGGAAAGAGCCCTGAGGGACACCGAGCAGGCATGCTGCGTTCAGGACCACAGGAAGTTTACACCTGAGAAATAAACCAACAAACACACCTGAAAACTTCTCAAACTGAAGCTAATCCTGAAGGTTTGACGTCTCAGTGAGCGCGTTGATTTTCAAACACTTTTTATTATTTGATTATATGCAGATGATAAACGTCTTTACGTTAAAGTGAAATGTGCTGACACGGTTATACGTGAAATGTATTTTATGTTTAACGCTAACATCTCAAACTGCACAGGTGATTCTTATTGTTGCTCAGTTCATAACTATGAACCTATAAAGCGTGACTACACGTGCACACGCAGCAATAAATTCATAATGCTCAGACATCTAAGTGCACTGCTGTTTTAAACAGAAACTTGTTTGCGATATTTAATCATATTTAATGAATTGAAGCGTTGAATCTTGGCTGAGTCGTGATGACGTTAAAGGCGCTGCAGGATTCCGAAGCTTTGATGCGTTTACGGATCCGACGTTGGACGTTGAACGCAGCTTTCAAGAACTATGAAGCAGGAAATTAACAAAGAAAGGAAAACAGTGAATTATTAATAATAATAAAGTATTTTGTATCTTGGTGACGTGATGGAGAATCTATCTGTGGCAGGTGTTTCATATTTCATAGCTCCATCAGGAACAGTCTAATTACTGCCTCCTTTAATTCCCTCATCAACCTTCTAATTAACATTTTAATCCATTTTAATTAATGTCATTAGTCGGCCAAATGACGAGGACGCAACATCTGGATGGTTAGTGTCAGTTAAACTGACATCGTTCGTGGGTCAGTAGGTTCGTTAATCTGCCGGGTCACAGTGTTTGAGTCTGACCCGTCCGTGGAGCCGCCGGTCCGGGAGTTGAACCCACCTTGGTCGCAGTACAGGCCTCCCCAGCCCTCCTTGCACTCGCACTGCCACGGCTGCTGGCAGGTCCCGTGGACGCAGCCGGGGTGTCGGGTGCACTCGTCGCAGCGCTCGCCCTGCCATCCCTGACGGCACACACACTCCCCGGGAGAGTTGCAGAGGCCGTGCTCGCTGCACGCCGCACAGATGGCTGATGGGAGGAGGAGGGAAGGCAAAGGAAGGAAGAGAGAAGGGAAAGGGAGAAAGGGGGGGAGAACATTACTATGAGTGCATGTTCTTGGTTCGAATCACAAAACAAGCTCCCCCTTCCCCTCGCGGGGCCTCACACACTCACACACTCCCCTACAAGTGCTTGTTAAGTACTGAACGAAGCAGCTGGCCCGCACAACAAAAGCAACACATGCCGTCTCTTTTCACGCAAGGCAGCGCACATTAAGCTGCAGCGCGTGTCCCTGTTAGAGCCGAGGGGGGGGCGACCGACCGGGGGCCCCGACCGACCGGGGGCCCATTGTTGGGCTCAAAACAAAAGCAGCAGACTTCATGGCCAACACACACACACACACACACACACACACACACACACACACACACACACACACGAGGGTCAGCGATGATGGCGTTGACAACTGCTTGACTTAACAATTTCAAGGCCGCTGGACAAAAAAATGAAGCGCCAAGGACTCCACCACCTCCTCCTCCACCACCTCCTCCAACACCACCTCCTCCAACACCACCTCCTCCACCACCTCCTCCAACACCTCCTCCTCCCTCCCACTCAGAAGGAGCGTTGAGAAAAGGAGGGAGAGGAGAGGAAGAGGAGGGGTGGTGCTGCAGTTTACAGGGCTGGATGTCGGGTTGATGACATGATCACGGTTCGTGGAACGTCGACACTTACGGTCAGAGCAGTACTCGCCGCTCCAGCCCTCTTGGCACTGTCGCTTTCCTTCGTCGTTGCAGGTGTAGTGGCCGAAGGTGTCGTTGCGTGGCCGGCAGTAGGCGGAGCACGACTCGCCGTGGTAGTGCTCGTTGCACATGACGTGGTAGGAGTAGTGCAGCTCGCTCTGGTTGCCGAAGTGAACGTCCTTGGACCATTCCTCGCCCACGGTCAGCCTGCGGCGCGTCGCCAGGCGGCTGATGAGGTTGTTCTGGTTCTCTGAAAGAACCAAGAGACGCAGGGTGAGAACGTTTGTCACATGACAGGAAGAACATCCAGACGCTGAGAGGCAAGTCTGGCTGTGATTGATCTGCGGTCACAAGTTACACAATTAACAGTAAAATAAACAGACACAAGCTCAAACATGAACTCAACAACCTGTGTGTGTGTGTGTGTGTGTGTGTGTGTTCAGCGGGAAACAGTGCGTCTGTCGCCGCCTGGCGGTCAAGCCTCAGCACTGCAGCTTACCTGTAGAGTCCAGTCCTGAAGACTCCGCGTTCCAGGCTTCAATGATCAGAGAGAAAGCTCCCTGCAAAGAGTCACAGAAGGTCATCAGTGATCACATCCACCTTAAACTCAATGCACGTGCGTCAGATGGAGCTTGGTTCTAATTTGCGGGATTAAAGTGACTCTGAGTCTGCAGGCGGGTGTGAAACACGCAGCTGCCTGCGGGTCTGAGGTGTGAACATCCAGCGTGAGGTTTTCGTCACCTACCGGCCACTTGAAGTGAACGGGCACCCTGATGGGCGCGCTTTGGGAGATGGAGTTGGAGTCGGCGCCGAAGATCTCTGTGAGCGCGGTCCCGTACGTGCACGGCGGCTCCGGGTTAATGATGTCCTGCGCGTGTTTGAGGCACACGCGGAAAAATATCTGGCAGTCCCCGGACGGAGAGCGACAGACGCCGCGGGAGCTGGTGAAGGAGTCGATCTTCAGCTCGAAGACTCCGGAGGAGAGAGTCTGCGGCGGGGACACAGAGGGGGAGAGAGGAGGGTCAAAAACTGAGCGGACAAACTCTCATGATGATGATGGATGACAGAAAAACGCACTAAATACACCAAACATGCGCAAACAGCGCGCACCGCTGGACTCTGCGACCTGTGAGTCTCTGCTGTGCATCATCTAACAGTCAGACATCCACAAACACGTCAAAATAAGACCTGAGTGCTGCGTGAGCTGCAGGAGTCAGCCAAAACTCCAAAAAGATCTTTACGCGCTACGCGTAAAAGCGCACGTCTCCAAAGCTCCAAACCACCGCGGCTCTAAAGTCCAAAATAATAAATAATAAATAATCAGCTGTCTGTCAGTTGCTACTCACCGTCTGTGCTGATACAAACAGCAGGAGACACGACAACAGACGCGCCATGACGGCACGGAGCGTCCAAAGCAGAGAGCGCCGGAGGTCCAAGGAAGCTCAGCAAGTGCGTAAAATCCAAAAACAAAACGGTCCCGAGTCAGAAAACTCCGCGAGGAAGAGTCAGCGTGAGCGCGTGTGTATTTGTGAGTGAGTGTGTGTGTCTATGTGTGTGTGTGTGTCAGCCGTCTGGATGAAGAAAGGAGTAAAGATCCGCTCGACTGCTGAACTCTGGACTGTGGCAGCTGCGGTTTACACCTCCGCTTTATACCACCGAGGAGGGGGGAGGAGGAGGAGGAGGGAGGAGAGGGAGGAGGGGGAGGAGGAGGAGGGGGGGAGGAGGGAGGAGGAGGAGGCGGGGGGAGGCGGGGGGGGGGAGGAGTGTGTGCGCTGTAAAAAGTGTCCACCTGCAGAACAACCTGCGCGTAAAAACTCGGATCGTCCGAATCGAAAGTTTCTTCAAACTTGTCGCCAAACTGGAGGAGTGACGTCAGCTCAGGTGAAGCAGCAGCTTTTCCCATCAGCCCCCGGGGCAGTTTGTTTTGGCTTCACCTGTTTGTTTTTGTGTGTTTCCAGGCAGAGACCTGCACGGACCGGCAGAGTCCGGAACAGATCCAAAAACTAAAACCAGGATCCGGATCAGCCTGAAGTCAGGACATTTCTTACAGTGCGGAGGAGGCTCCGCTGCGGGAGGAGGCGGGGTGGAGGAGGGGGGGGTGGAGGAGGGGTGGAGGGGGGGTGCAGGCCCCCGCAGCTTTGATTCGCTTTCACCGCCGATGGGGCAATTACAGCGGGGCAATAGAACAAACTGTCAGGCGACAGACTGAGAGACAAACGCTGCGTTTACTGCCACACACACACACACACACAACACACACACACCGACTGTACTGTACCAGAGGGAGGGAGTGTGTGTGTGTGTGTGTGTGTGTGTGTTTGATTTTTTACATTTTATTAATAAAATAAATTAATTTGTTTGTTTTTTTTAGCTTGAACATTAAATTCATAAATTTTATAAATTTTAAGACAAAAATCAAACAAAAGACGCGCGAGGAAGATTTAAACAGCTTAAAGAGTGTGTGTGTGTGTGTGTGTGTATGTGTGTGTGATGACAAACTGTCCCTCTTGGCGCTCGCGAGCCTCTCTTGTTATTCTAATGAGAGCAGCGCGTGCCTCTGCTGGTCCGGACTTTAACCCCCAACACACACACACACACACACACACACACCAAACCACACCCACGGCACGAGGCACGCTTCACACACACACACACACACACACACACACACACACACAGATGAATAATCTGATCAAATCAATGAAAGTTGTCTCGTGCGCATGCGTCACTGGCTACGCACCATAAACATATAAATAACGTTCTAACAACGTAAATAAAACCTGCATTATCATATCTGCAAAGATCAGAGAGGTGCCGCGGTGTGTGTCGCGCGCTCTGTCTGACGTCACAAACATCTGTCTGTATAATAACGATCATTAACGGGACGCACGCGCCTGTCCGTCATCTTACCTGCTGAGCGCGTGGCAGCGTCCCCGCGCCTCCCCGGAGAGCTCACAGGGACGCGTGCGCACAAAAGCTGCGCAATATGCGCAGGTTCGATCGCGCGCCATCTGCCCATCGATCCGCTCCGTCTCTCTCTGCACCTCCACCACCTCCACCACCTCCTCCTCCTCCTCCACCTCCTCCTCCTCCACCTCCTCCTCCTCCACCTCCTCAACCTCCTCCTCCTCCACCTCCTCAACCTCCTCCTCCTCCTCCTCAACCTCCTCCTCCTCCTCCTCAACCTCCTCCTCCTCCTCCACCTCCTCCACCTCGTCCTCTGTGGTCAAACGTTTCTTAAAGGTTGTCAGAGGTTTGAGGTTCCTCTGACTATTATTATGTTTATGTTTATTATTAGTAGTAGATGTAGTATTAGTAGTACTGTGGATGTAGTAGTAGTAGTACTGTGGATGTAGTATTAGTAGTACTGTGGATGTAGTAGATGTAGTATTAGTATCAGAGGCGGCACGAGCTGGTTGAGGAGCTGCAGCAGCACACGTGCCGCAGGAGGAGGTGGGTGGAGGTGGAGGTGCAGGGTGGAGGTGCAGGGTGGGGGTGCAGGGTGGGGGTCGTCGGTGGGTTCAGACAGACTGACTCGTGGGAAAGCTCGCGGAGGTGTGACCTCATACATGTGCGCGAGGAGCCGCGTGAGGCGTCGAGAATCACACCTGAGCGGACATGCGCAGAACGGAGCGGAGCAAACGGCTCCTCGTGACCTGACCGACCTGATCCGGATCACAGAGGTCCAAAAACACATCAGCAGTATGACAACGTGAAGCTTCTACCTGTCAATCACGGCTCGTCTTCGCCCCGCCCCCTCTCACCTGAAGAGACAGGAGCTGAAAGCTGATTGGCTGCTCAGGAGCAACAGGTTCATTCAGGTTTTTTAATGGATCCGAGACAAACGAAACACGTGATGTTTGTTTTTAAAGAAATAAACCAGGATCAGAATAATTAATCAAAGAAATGATTCATCAGTGTGAGGAAACATCAGGAAATCTGCTCTGATGGTCCTGATGGTGGACTCTGGTGGATTCTGGTGGATTCTGGTGGATTCTGGTGGACTCTGGTGGACTCTGGTGGATTCTGGCAGACGGGCTGTGAAGGTGTGACTTTTCAGCCCCTGCAGTCTGCTGGTCTTCTGTTAGCCTGCTGTTAGCAGCTGACGGCTAAGCCAGCCGAGCTGCTGGAGGACAAATGGTCAACTCGTAAAAACCTCCAGAGAGCTTCTCACGATCACACCTGACGACCTGAACGGAACCAGAGAAGAAGAAGAAGAAGAAGAAGAAGAAGAAACCACCACACCTGAGAACAAGAGAAGAAGAAAAAGATGTTGTGGACTTTCTTTGGATCGTGGCTGTCAGGTCAGATGTTCCTCCTTCTCCTGCGTGACCTTCAGCTTGTTCCTACAGACGCTCACGAGAAGATTCGAGCAGCTCCTCTCAAACGTCTGGAGGTCAGCCTGAGCTCCACTCGGCTGCTCAGATCTGCTCAGATGAAGTTCACGCGGCATCATTAGTGATGTTAGCACGTGGTCGTCTGTCCGTTGGGGGGGGCGTTGCTTCTGTCACCTGACAGTTTGCAGGAAGGTGTGAAGCCCCGCCCCCTCACTTCACACGCCGCAGACAAACGACGTCGTTAACATGACTGGAAGGTGCGAGGTCACTCACACGGCCGCATTAACATCTGCCGGCACACTTAGACGACACACTCAGTGTTTGGACTGAGAACCCCGCCCCCTCTCACCTGGAGAGACAGCTGATTGGCTGATCAACAGGTTCATTCATCGAGGACTGAATTCATCCAGAACATCGTTCAGAGAAATCTCTGCACGCGAGTGTCCGTGACCTCCGACCCATCAGGCAGCAGCGACGTGAAGATATCAACCACGTCCAGGAACACAGACGGACTTCTGGACCAGAACATCTGACAGGAAGAGCAGCGTTCATCAGGCGAGTCAGAGACTCAGAGACGGTCAGACAGCTTCGTGTTCTGCTTCAGTCTCTGTGTGAGGTTCAGTCGGCCTGCAGAGGACTCTAACCTGTGAAAACAAGACACTTAAACTTGGAGATCAGTTTAAGTTTGAGCCTCTTTAAGCTCTCTGAAGTCGACTGGAGGCCTCGACCAGCATCAGCAGCTCAGCTGGAAACCTCCCTGAGCTGCTTTCCTTCTCTTCAGATCACTGCATCTGGATGTGAGGAGACTTTAATGTGTTTGCTTTACAGCACATCACACTGAAGCTTCTTCAGCTCTCAACAAACACCAAGCTCGTCTTTGTTTGCTGTCCAAAAGTCTTTACGAGGCTGTGAGTTGCTTTATTTGCTGTAATTAAACTTTGTTTTGACTTTATGTGAAGTTGGAGCTGTGTTATACATTTATTCCTCCGGGACGTCGTCACGGGACGTTTAGTTTGCTTCCTTTGTTCTGACTGAACATGCAAACATCCACCCAGCCTCCACCCAGCCTCCACGTCTTCATCATTCATCAGTGCAGCAGTAAACGGACCTTTCAGACCTGCAGCTTACTGAGCCACAGACGTGCTGAGAGGTCCAAACTCTGGAAGTTTAAGTTTAAAGAAGACGAGGAGGTCCAATCATCAGCTGATGAAACGCACCAACAGAGAAGAATGAAGCTGATCTGAGTTTGAAACTGATTCCCTCTGAAGTCGGACCAGCCGACGAGGCCCGGCGTGAGCTCGGCATCTGAAAAGGTGATAAGTGTTCCCGACACCTTCACCGGTTTAAAGACGGAGGCAGCAGAAACCCAACAGAGAAAACAACAACAGATGTGCAGAGCTCATCCAGCACGGCAGGTTCCCGCTCTGAATCCAACGTGAAAGATTCCCGAGGTTTGGTCGGGTTTCAACTTTCCTGAACACACACACACACACACACACACACAGTTTGTCTGAGCGAGTGGAAATCATAACGAGGAAACTCAGTAAAAATCATTAAGACCATTTATAGACGGACAGACTGAAGATCAAAGACTGCAGTTTGTATTCAGCAGAACTTTAACAGTCAGGTTTAAATCTCGGTTTCTGTTTATGGAAGTTCATGTTTATCCTGCAAGTTCAGCTGAGACAGGAAATGTCAAACTACAGCGAAAACTACAGTGTATTACAGTCATAGTGTGTGTGTGTGTTCAGCGTGTGTGTGTGTGTTCAGCGTGTGTGTGTGTGTTCAGCGTGTGTGTGTTCAGCGTGTGTGTGTTTGAATCTCGACACTGACTTTAAACGAGCAGAAACATGAAACATGAATGAACTGACAGTTGTTGGTTTGTTTCCTTTATTGACGTCGAGTCACAGAATCAACAAACACGAGAAGAAGAAGAAGAAGAAGAAGAAGAAGAAGAAGAAGAAGAAGAGCGGCAGCTGAGCCTGAAGACGCCGTCGTCGTGGTTTCCGTATTTTTCAGCTGATTTAAAGTTTTTTACAAAAAGAATAAAAACAGACGCGTCTTCTGTCCTGATGCAGTTTATGAATATTAATGTTGAGTGAAGAGAACGGACGGTTTGATCTATGAGCACAAATAATCACCAAGAACCAAACGTGGATTCATCCGCCGCTGAAAGTAGTCCCCAACACTCGAACTGTTGACAGGAAGAGGAAGTCAGCGGCTCAGCTGTCCACATTCAGAGTGACGGCAGATTTATTGTTTCTTTTATTTCTTCTAAACAATATGAGACATGATGAGCAGCGTCAGTCAGCAGTCAAAGAACAGCACACGTTGTGAAGGTTGGTTTAGGACAGAGCGCCGCTGATCTCAGGTCAGAACCGGAGCTGGAGCGCTGACCTCGGGTCAGCCTCCAACCACCAACAGAGTTCAACCTGACCTGGGTCCTCTCTCTCTTTTTAACCAATCAGCAGCTCGCATCAGGTGACACCACGGTGACCGAGGGAGGGGAGGCCGCCGCCGCCGCCCTGTCATTGGTGCATTAGTTCCAGCACCGCAGACCCGCCCACTGAGACGTGATTGGTCGCATGTGACGCTCAGGTACAGTACGCAGGTCTCCCTCCCCCTCCCCATGTCTGTCCTCTGGCCCCTCCCCTCACCTTGACGCAGAGCCGGGCTGCGATTGGTGGAAGTGTGAGAGGGGGGCGGGGCTCACTGCTGCTTGGAGCGCCAGAACCGCGATGTGATGGAGCCGAACGAGAGCGGCTGCTTCTTCTGCTGGGCGAGCTCGGCGAGACGCTGCTCCTCCTCCTGACAGACGGACGGACCAATCAGATCACAGAAGAAAACACACAAACAAAACCAGAGGGTGCGTTTGATTTCTGTACCAACCTGTGCCAGCTGAGCCTGTCTGCGTTTGAAGGCCTCGATGGGGTCGTCCTCCAGAGCGTAGTTCTCCAGGACCGAGCGGACGTCGTCCACTCCGCTCAGAGCGATGGCTGGCAGGAAACAGGAAGTCAAGATCAGCAACCAGACAGTTATATTCACTGGAGCTGCTGAGCAGTAACGGAGCCAGCAGCCGACCCGAGTAAAGAAATTCAGAATTTCTACAAAGAATCAGAAACAGGCGGCGCCGAGCTCGGCCGGCGTCTTACTCTTGAGGAAGTTGGCGAGGTCGTAGAGCGTTCGGTCGTCTGAGTTCCCGTCCCATTTCTTCAGAGCCATCCCGTTAAAGGGCTGCAAGCTGAACGCCTCCCGCTTACAGTCCACCACGATCACCTTACTGGTGTCCCGGTTCAGACAGGACACGTCCTGCACAGACAGACAACATCAACACGCTGGGTACGTTAGGTTTAACCACCCCCACCCGCCTCCTCCTCCTCCTCCACCCAAACATAAGCTCCACGACCACGTTGACCTTTTTAATGCTTCATCAAATAAGCAACTTTATTATTACCACAATGATCCTTAATATTCAAATTAAAACACACAAACACACACACACACTTTCTCTGGTGTCTCCAGCTGTCAGAGTGTGTGTGTGTGTGTGTGTGTGTGTGGGACAGATGGAGGGGGACGCTGCCCCCGCTGCTGAGGCGGCGTGTGTGTTCAAACCCCAGCGGACACATTCGTCCATCCTCCCTGCAGCCAATGAATACGAGGCATCTGTCCTGCTTCTGATTTACACACTGTGTGATGGACGGACAGTTTTAGATGCCAGGAGACACGAAGACACGAAGACACATCGCTGAGCTGCTCAACACGTGATCGCTGTCTGTTCACAGTTCAACACCTACAGACTTACACCGTACAAACTCCTTAAAGACAGTCTTACAGGAGCTGCATGTTGGTGAGTTCATGATATTTTAGTTTGAGTCAGAGAGCCGAGGATGAAGCAGACTGTCCACAGATCACACCACACCTCAGAGGTTAAACCAACAGCCCGACATTAATCAAACACCTGATTCTGATTAAACATCAATCTGAAGCGTCTCCAGTTCTTAATGCAACTTTCTTAGACGTCTTAAACGGTGGTCAGAAGACTGAAGACAGTCTTTGAGCGTCCTCAGGACTAACTTCACCTTCTGTTCACGACTCTCAGTTCAGCAGGAGAGGAGGCTGACACACAAACTGACGTCAGGTTGTTTTCAAGCACCTCACACATCCATCGTCTGAATCCGTGAGTGACGAACTGATTTGAACTTCTTTGACCTCCGAGCTGAACTGAAACTAACTCGGGACTGAAAAGTGCAAACATGAGCAGAAAACACGCCGTGGAAGTTTGAGCCGTTTCTTGTTTTTGGGGGATTTCATGCTGATTTTATGGAATTTAATATCACAACTTTCTAAACATTTCTTTTGAGAAGAGTTTAATCTGGGACGACTGAGTGACCTCTGGACTGTCAGGACAGAGACCTGGAGGCAGCTTGTGAATAATACTTTTTAAATTTTCATTTCACGGCACATAGACCAACTTTCCCCGGACACATGCAACTTTAAAATCTCTCTCTCGGAATACGGAGCGTTCATAACTCTCTCGGCATACGGAGCATTCATAACTCTCTCGGCATACGGAGCGTTCATAACTCTCTCGGAATACGGAGCGTTCATAACTCTCTCGGCATACGGAGCATTCATAACTCTCTCGGAATACGGAGCGTTCATAACTCTCTCGGCATACGGAGCATTCATAACTCTCTCGGCATACGGAGCGTTCATAACTCTCTCGGCATACGGAGCGTTCATAACTCTCTCGGCATACGGAGCGTTCATAACTCTCTCGGCATACGGAGCGTTCATAACTCTCTCGGCATACGGAGCGTTCATAACTCTCTCGGCATACGGAGCGTTCATAACTCTCTCGGCATACGGAGCATTCATAACTCTCTCGGCATACGGAGCATTCATAACTCTCTCGGAATACGGAGCATTCATAACTCTCTCGGAATACGGAGCGTTCATAACTCTTCCTCAGCATACGGAGCGTTCATAACTCTCTCTCGGCATACGGAGCGTTCATAACTCTCTCGGCATACGGAGCGTTCATAACTCTCTCGGAATACGGAGCGTTCATAACTCTCTCAGCATACGGAGCGTTCATAACTCTCTCTCGGCATACGGAGCGTTCATAACTCTCCCTCAGCATACGGAGCGTTCATAACTCTCTCGGCATACGGAGCGTTCATAACTCTCTCTCGGCATACGGAGCGTTCATAACTCTCCCTCAGCATACGGAGCATTCATAACTCTCCCTCAGCATACGGAGCGTTCATAACTCTCTCTCGGCATACGGAGCGTTCATAACTCTCTCTCAGCATACGGAGCGTTCATAACTCTCTCAGCATACGGAGCGTTCATAACTCTCTCTCAGCATACGGAGCGTTCATAACTCTCTCTCAGCATACGGAGCGTTCATAACTCTCTCAGCATACGGAGCGTTCATAACTCTCTCAGCATACGGAGCGTTCATAACTCTCTCAGCATACGGAGCGTTCATAACTCTCTCTCAGCATACGGAGCGTTCATAACTCTCTCTCGGCATACGGAGCGTTCATAACTCTCCCTCAGCATACGGAGCATTCATAACTCTCTCTCGGCATACGGAGCGTTCATAACTCTCTCTCAGCATACGGAGCGTTCATAACTCTCTCTCGGCATACGGAGCGTTCATAACTCTCTCTCGGCATACGGAGCGTTCATAACTCTCCCTCAGCATACGGAGCGTTCATAACTCTCTCTCGGCATACGGAGCGTTCATAACTCTCTCTCGGCATACGGAGCGTTCATAACTCTCTCTCAGCATACGGAGCGTTCATAACTCTCTCAGCATACGGAGCGTTCATAACTCTCCCTCAGCATACGGAGCGTTCATAACTCTCCCTCGGCATACGGAGCATTCATAACTCTCTCAGCATACGGAGCGTTCATAACTCTCTCTCGGCATACGGAGCGTTCATAACTCTCTCTCGGAATACGGAGCGTTCATAACTCTCTCAGCATACGGAGCGTTCATAACTCTCTCTCGGCATACGGAGCGTTCATAACTCTCCCTCAGCATACGGAGCATTCATAACTCTCTCGGCATACGGAGCGGTCATAACTCTCTCGGCATACGGAGCGTTCATAACTCTCTCGGCATACGGAGCATTCATAACTCTCTCGGAATACGGAGCGTTCATAACTCTCTTCAGCATACGGAGCGTTCATAACTCTCTCTCAGCATACGGAGCGTTCATAACTCTCTCTCAGCATACGGAGCGTTCATAACTCTCTCGGCATACGGAGCGTTCATAACTCTCTCGGCATACGGAGCGTTCATAACTCTCTCTCGGAATACGGAGCATTCATAACTCTCCCTCGGCATACGGAGCGTTCATAACTCTCTCTCGGCATACGGAGCGTTCATAACTCTCTCTCAGCATACGGAGCGTTCATAACTCTCTCGGCATACGGAGCGTTCATAACTCTCTCTCAGCATACGGAGCATTCATAACTCTCTCTCAGCATACGGAGCATTCATAACTCTCCCTCAGCATACGGAGCGTTCATAACTCTCAGCATACGGAGCGTTCATAACTCTCTCTCAGCATACGGAGCGTTCATAACTCTCTCTCAGCATACGGAGCGTTCATAACTCTCTCTCAGCATACGGAGCGTTCATAACTCTCTCTCAGCATACGGAGCGTTCATAACTCTCTCGGCATACGGAGCATTCATAACTCTCTCTCGGCATACGGAGCATTCATAACTCTCCCTCGGCATACGGAGCGTTCATAACTCTCTCTCAGCATACGGAGCGTTCATAACTCTCTCTCAGCATACGGAGCATTCATAACTCTCCCTCGGCATACGGAGCGTTCATAACTCTCTCGGCATACGGAGCGTTCATAACTCTCTCTCGGCATACGGAGCATTCATAACTCTCCCTCGGCATACGGAGCGTTCATAACTCTCTCGGCATACGGAGCGTTCATAACTCTCTCTCGGCATACGGAGCATTCATAACTCTCTCTCGGCATACGGAGCATTCATAACTCTCTCTCGGCATACGGAGCATTCATAACTCTCTCTCGGCATACGGAGCATTCATAACTCTCTCTCGGCATACGGAGCATTCATAACTCTCTCTCAGCATACGGAGCGTTCATAACTCTCTCAGCATACGGAGCATTCATAACTCTCTCAGCATACGGAGCGTTCATAACTCTCCCTCGGCATACGGAGCGTTCATAACTCTCTCTCAGCATACGGAGCATTCATAACTCTCCCTCAGCATACGGAGCGTTCATAACTCTCTCTCAGCATACGGAGCGTTCATAACTCTCTCTCAGCATACGGAGCGTTCATAACTCTCTCTCGGCATACGGAGCGTTCATAACTCTCTCTCAGCATACGGAGCGTTCATAACTCTCTCTCGGCATACGGAGCGTTCATAACTCTCTCTCAGCATACGGAGCATTCATAACTCTCTCTCAGCATACGGAGCGTTCATAACTCTCTCTCGGCATACGGAGCGTTCATAACTCTCTCGGCATACGGAGCATTCATAACTCTCTCTCAGCATACGGAGCGTTCATAACTCTCTCTCGGCATACGGAGCATTCATAACTCTCTCCTAGCATCTGTTGCACCCGCTCCGTCTTGGCGTTATGGAGATGAGATGATGAGGGTGTCTTCTGCTTTCTGAGAAAGTAGGTTAACTAAGCTGCTCCGTCAAACCTCCAGACTGTTCGTCAATAACACACAGATGACAGTTGGAGGGAGACAGAAGGAGGAGGGAGGAGGGAGGAAGGAGGGGAGGAGAGGAGGGAGGGGGTGAAGGAACATGGAGAAGGAAGGAAAGGAGGGGGGCCGGGGTGAAGGAGGGTGAACGGGAGGTGAGATAAGAGGAAGAAGGGAGACTGGGAAGCAGGCAGAAGGTTAATGAGGCCTGAGGGGAGGAGTGAGGAAGGGGAGGAGTGAAGGGAAGGAGAGGAGGAGGGAGGAAGGGGAGGAGGGAAGGGAAGGAGAGGAGGAGGGAGGTCTATTGTGGTGAGGAGGAAGAGGACAAATCAATGGCAGCAGCCACGAGGTGAACACAGCCCGTTAAAACAGTTACATCACAGCCTGAAACAGGATCACACACACACACACACACACACACACACACACACACACACACACACACACACACACACACGGTACCTTAACATGATGGCCCTCCATGTAGTGTGTTGCATCTCTGAAGAGTCGGTACATGACGAAGCCCTGCGGGTCGATGCTGTCGATCAGAGGATACGCCGTCTGCACCACGAGGACAAACACAAACTATCAGCTTCAATAACATGAACCGACACAGGCGGCAGGTTCTGGTTCTGGTTCTGGTTCTGACTGTGACAGGAGACTTCAAATAACATTAATGTAACAAATGTTGTTGCTACGGAAACCAGAATCAGAGATTTGTCAAAATGTTGCCAAACTTTCATGACTGAGCCTGGAGCCACCGCAGTGTGTGTGTGTGTGTGTGTGTGTGTGTGAGTGTGTTTGTGTGCAAACACGTCGACACACTTCACACACAAACAGAGCAGAGAGCTAACTGACGACTCTGTTAGCATCTCAAAGGACAGACTGAGGTTCAGTTCAGTCTCTGTGCTAAGCTAAGCTAAGCTAAGCTAAGCTAAGCTAAGAACCTTGTATCACTTTTAGCACGGACTAGAATCTTGACCTGTTGCTGAGCTAAACGCCTTTCAATGCGCGCTGTGACCTCACTGTTTGACCTCGTATCACTCCGTAGATAGATCCGGCTCTGAATGAAGACCTCAGTTTATGGATCAAACATTAATGATCAACAGATTCATCCACGATATAAATAATCCTGGAATATTTGAACAAACCTTAAATAAACACACGACTACAGCGAAAATCAGCTGTCTAAGTGACTCATCAAAGTGTTTGTTTGTTGTCAAAGGTGGCTTCTTTTTGTCTTCAGGCTTGCTGTCAGCAAACAACACATCACATCTGCGGTCATCAGCATGACAGTGAAGCTCTGAGAGTTTATTTAGTGTTTAAACATTTGTGTGGTGTGTGTGTGGTGTGTGTGTGTGCTGTGTGTGTCTGTGTTTGTGTGTGTGCTGTCTCACCATGCGGTCTCTGCCTGTGAAGATGACCGATTCTCGTAAGGACGGCTGAGCTTGCTGCTGGAACAGATAGTCGAATGCCCAGGGGGGTTTCTTACAACCTCCAACCGTCGACCAACTGAAGGTGAATGAAATTATGAAACGCAGCGTTCTATTCTTCAACATCGTCTGAGTGGTGCGCGAGCTGCGTTCAACGCCGTCTGAGTGTGATGCGAGCTGCGTTCAACGCCGTTTCTGAGTGTGAAGCGAGCTGCGTTCAAACGCCGTCTGAGTGTGAGCGCGCTGCGTTCAACCACCGTCTGAGTGTGAGCGAGCTGCGTTCAACACCGTCTGAGTGGGAGCGAGCTGCGTTCAACATCGGTCTGATTGTTGCACAAGACGAACTGAATCAGATTACGGAGGTTTGTGTTTTCACTTTCTCCGTCAGTTTTCTGAGTCAGTGAGTGATGAATACGACTGCAAACTATTCACGACACATCAGCATTAATATCGGTATCAGCCGATGAGTGATGTTTATATCCGTCTAGTTGCCGTTTGTGTGTGTGTGTGTCTGTGTGTGTAAATGTAGCAGCAGGAGACGTTGTTTAGTTTCGGTCAGGCGCTCTGAGGTCGTGACCTTTCTGCACAGGTCACTGCTGCTCAAGTTAAACACACACACACACACACACACACAACAACCTGAGTGCGTGTGAACTGTTATTTTTCCGTTCATGCTCAGACTCTCAGGATTGGTCGATCACCTGCAGCTGTGATTACACTATAAAATGTCGGCGTCAGTTGAAGCGGTTACTGTGTGTGTGTGTGTGTGCGTGCAACAGGAAGTAAGCTTCAAGTGTTGCAGCAGGTGCAGTTACTCAAACGTGTGCGTTCGTCGGTTTTAACAGGCAGCAGGTGTCGAGTTACGGCTGCTGCACACCTGTCAGGTAAGCAGACAGAGTGTGTGTGTGTGTGTGTGTGTGTGTGTGTGTGTGTGTGTGTGTGTGTGTGTGTGTGTATCTAAAAGGGGGAGTGTCTCGGCACACAACGGGACAGGTCGACAGGTGGTGGGACACACCTCCGACACACTCTCCACCTGCCCCATTAAACCTCTTTAACTGTCCGCCTCAACTCTCTGATTTACAGAGTTTATGATGGACAGTGAAGTAAACTGCTGACAACTGTAGCTGCTGTTAGCTCATGTTAGCTCAGTGTGTTAGCTGCTGTTAGCTCAGTGTGTTAGCTGCTGTTAGCTCAGTGTGTTAGCTGCTGTTAGCTCAGTGTGTTAGCTGCTGTTAGCTCATGTTAGCTCAGTGTGTTTACCTGCTGTTAGCTCAGTGTGTTAGCTGCTGTTAGCTCAGTGTGTTAGCTGCTGTTAGCTCAGTGTGTTAGCTGCTGTTAGCTCATGTTAGCTCAGTGTGTTTACCTGCTGTTAGCTCAGTGTGTTAGCTGCTGTTAGCTCAGTGTGTTAGCTGCTGTTAGCTCAGTGTGTTAGCTGCTGTTAGCTCAGTTTGATAGCTGCTGTTAGCTCAGTTTGTTAGCCAAGCCGGGTGTTTTGGACCACTGGGAAGAAAGGAGGTTTACAGTGTCGTGCCAGAGCCGGAGCTGGACATTATAAGTTAGCAGCATAGCTATCCACGCGAGACTCGTTAGCTTGCTTGGATGAATTGGTAGTTAGCTGACGTAACAAAACATCATGTTAGCAGTAACGTTAGCTTTGACTTTGGTCTGTGTTGCAGTCGGTGTCGGTCTTTGGTTGATGTTAGCAGATTCTACTTCTAAGCTAAGTTAGCTTGTGTTGCACACTGTTAGCAAAGTAGATGTGGACTGATGCTGCTAGCTCGATTAGCAGCTCTGTCATTCGTTAGCTTGCTCTGTCGCTTCGGGCTCCCCCGTTCGTGACGTACCGACCACTCCGGGTGCAGCAGGACGTCTGTGAGCTCCAGCACCAGCGTGTAGGGGGGCTGGTAGTACGGCTCCTTCAGGGGGTCGGGCAGCAGCTTCGGGCTCGTCGGCTCGATGATCATCTGACAAGAGAGACAGCGTGTCAGTCCACGCCTGCACAGACTGAAGCAGGAGGAAGTCGGAAGTTCTGTTTTAAATATACGGGTGTATATTTCATATTTTTTTAGTGAGTCAGCTTCGTATTACCGCTCTGAAGACCACAAACAGGAAGCTGGACGTGCCCATATAAAGATACACAGATATGCAAAGTATATGTACGCGGAGGTTTTTCTGGCCACAGATGAGGAAACCCCGGACGATAACACGCCTCGTGCAGAAACCCGAGGTCAGGCCGAGATGTTTGTGTGGTTTCTACAGTCACGTCTGATTCATACATTTGATTTTAATGCCGGTAAAATGAGAAAGAAATGTGACTTTTATTAATCAGCCGTTTCTGTTTGAGGAACAAACAGACGGAAAGCGAAAGTGAGAAGCTGAAAGAACATGAAGAAGTTACAGAGGTCAGATTTAAACACTAATAAAAATAATTTTAAGAATAGAATTATTTTCTGTTTTATAGTTTACGATCCGCACTTCAGTGTTGCCTTTTCTTTTCTGTACATTGATGCACTTCATGTTTATCATGTGTGCTGTCTCAGGAACGTGAGCTGAGGAGGACGAGGACAAAGTTATCAGGAAACAACTCGACATTAAATAAAACAAATGATTCAAACATGCTGCATGTCCACTTTAAGACTGTCCTTTGACCTTTGACCTCCAGAGTAAAAATGGTTCTGTGGTTCTGACGAGTCTCCTCATGCAGACATGCAGTATAAATGTGTGTAGCTGCTGTGCATGAGCTCGACCTGTCATGACCTCCTGATATCTCGTCACATGTTTACATGAAGTTTATTTAAACTGTGATCTGATTGGCTGACAGAAAGTTCACCGCGCTCACCTGTCTGTAATCTTTGAAGTATTTGAAGGTTCGTTTCAGCTGCTGGACGACAGGAGGATCTGAAAGAGAGCAAAGGAAACGCCGTGTGAGCTGTTAGAGACCCTGTAATACAGACCGAGGCGAGCTGTAGTCCTAACGGGTCGTAAAAACTACAACTCCCTTAGGAGACATCGTCGCTGAACGAGAGTCTAGACAAACAGCCGAGCTGAAGATGTATGAACGAAAACCTGCGCAGCTCAAGACTTCTGATTGGTCAGGGCGCCGGCGGTCACCTGGTCTGACCTGAAGCCTTCACACCGACCAATGAGGCGGAGACACGACCCTCTGATAACGCCGCTGATAAGCCAGCTAGCTGCCGGCTCCAGCTGTCAACACGCTAATGACTAATAATGATAAAGACTTCATTTCCCATGGGGCCGCGGGCTCATTACAGCAGATACACACACAGACGCGTGCCTCTCTCTCTCTCTTTAAACACACACGCTGAGGCTAGCACGCTCCGGTCCCACGGGACTCAATCCCCCAGAGTTCATAGCAGCGTGCTGAAGCAGGAAGCAGAAGCCATCTGCCAGAGTCCTGCTGTGACGACGCGCTGATGCTTCCACACGTGTGTGTTTGAGGGCAGATGGACGGGTACAGATCAGGGTGGAGCAGAGGATGGAGGCGGGTGCGTTTGATTCGTTCATACAGGAACGTGGAGTTTAAAATGAAGTCACCTGCCAGACTCCACCTCACCTTTCAACCACGTGTCGATGAACTCGCCCGTCTCAAGCCTTGACGACCGGCCCGAGGAGACGAGGCTCTCTGAAATCTTCTAGTCTCTGTGACGTCCCCGCAGACTGTCTAAAACCTGGACGTAGTCTCTGTGACGTCCCCGCAGACTGTCTAAAACCTGGACGTAGTCTCTGTGACGTCCCCGCAGACTGTCTAAAACCTGGACGTAGTCTCTGTGATGTCCCCGCAGACTGTCTAAAACCTGGACGTAGTCTCTGTGACGTCCCTGCAGACTGTCTAAAACCTGGACGTAGTCTCTGTGACGTCCCCCCTCCAGTCTTATGTCACACCCTTACTGCCATGCTGTTTTAGCTGATTCTACCAGGACTGCATCCAAGACTGGAGACCAGTTTGAAGACTGGAGACCAGTTTGAAGACTGGAGACCAGTTTGAAGACCGGAGACCAGTTTGAAGACAGTGTCTGCGACCCTTTGAAGAGTCGACTGTTGTGGACATGAGGTCAGCGGTGGGACGATACTTGTTGGGCCCCGTTTGGACCCAAAAAGACGAGACCGTCTCAAGAGTCTTACAGTTTTTGAGACCAAAACAAACACACAGACTAACCGGGCTGCACCGGCCGACCCGCGTCCCTACGTGAACAGAAGGTGTTCTGAGGAATGAAATGAAGCGCGCCTCCTCATCACACGCGTGTGCAGACAGTGTGGGAGTGTAAGCGTGGCTGTGGACTAACCTCTCCCTGGGGAACAAACCAAACACACCCTGTAACAGGAGTGTGTGTGTGTGTGTGGGGCAGATTAAAGCAGGCTTTTATTATGTTAATCGACTGGAGAGGTGGTGTTGGTGACGATGGGGGGAGGATGGAGGAGGAGTGGAAGTGGAGTCTCAGGGTGGCTGATGGGTGGATGAACAGAGGCTGACAGGAAAAGGATGGAGAGGAGGAGGAGGAGGATTTGTCATCCTGTCAGCGTCACTGAGACGAGGAAGACGAGTTACCAGCCCAGCAGGGGGCCTCGCTAGCTTTAGCCTAGCCGCTAGATGGAAAGAAGTGTTGAAGCGCTAACTGTTGTTAGCCGTGTAGCTAACTGAAGTGACTCCACCCGAGATGCCAGGAGCCAAACCCGGCAAGAACACCACCCTGACAGGCTGCTGCCTGTCACACTGGGTACCAGGATCAGAGCTTCACCCTGAACGAGCTCCGTCCGTCAGCTGAATGACGGAGAGGCCGCCTCTCCTCTTCCTCGTCTCCCTCCTTTCAGGTCGTCTCCCTCTCTAACGGTCTTCCTTTCATAGTCAATGTCGCCTCTTTGTGTGCGAGAGGCCTCGCTCACGTCCGAGCTGTTTGTGTTTCCATGAAGCCGGCCTGGGTGGCCAAAGTGGGCCAAAGTGGGCCAAAGTGGGCCAAAGTGGGCCAAAGTGGGCCAAAACAGCTTCAGTTCATGTCTGAGCCGAGCAGGCTAAATATATCCTGAACATGAAAACTTCTGTTTGTTTTCACCGTCTGAGCTTCGACAGCCGATCAGTTATTTAATTATCTTCAACGTTTTAACGGTGAATAAATCTGTTTGAAGTCTTTAACTTTCTGTCACGTCGTCATGTTGAAATATATTTCCTTTTAAAGACGCAAAGGACGGATGAAAAAAGAGAGAGTGGATGTAAACAGAGGGGGGAGGAGGAGGAGGAGGAGGAGGAGGAGGAGAGGAAAACAAGTTGACAAAAGCCAGTTAAGGAGGGAGAGAGAAAGAATGAAGGAGGGAGGGGTCGAGTGAAATAATGAGGGAGGATAAACAGAAAGAGACAGAGAGGGAGGACAGAGGACAGAGGAGGAGAGAAAGAATGAAGGAGGGAGGGATGAACGGACGAGGAGAGGAAGGAGGAAATGTTTAGGTAAAGTAAAAGAGGAGGAGGATGCAAGGGAAGATCATAGGAAAGGAGAAAGGATGAAGGAAGAGGAAGGAAGGAAAGGAAGGAGGGATGAAGATGGGCTGTGTCCCAAACAAAAGCTGCGGTCAGACTCCACATCTGCTTCACAACACCACCTCCTCCACCTCCTCCACCTCCTCCACCTCCCAACATTAGTTTTCTCTTCGTGTGTCTAAAACCTGGACGTAGTCTCTGTGACTGTCAAAGACTGTCTAAAACCTGGACGTAGTCTCTGTAACTGTCAAAGACTGTCTAAAACCTGGACGTAGTCTCTGTGACTGTCAAAGACTGTCTAAAACCTGGACGTAGTCTCTGTGATTGTCAAAGACTGTCTAAAACCTGGACGTAGTCTCTGTGACTGTCAAAGACTGTCTAAAACCTGGACGTAGTCTCTGTGACTGTCAAAGACTGTCTAAAACCTGGACGTAGTCTCTGTCTCTGACACTGCATCACACACGAATGCTGCCACATAAACAGTCTGTAGCCAAACACATCAGACCCAAAGACCCGTCCATCCGTCCGTCCATCCGTCCGTCCGTCCGTCCCAGAGGTGGAGGATGAAGACAGAGAGTGAAGGAGAGGATGAAGGAGGTGGAGCAGCAGAGATCATCCGTCTTTGCTCCCTGAGGGACCGTGAACTTTTACCCCGGTCCCTCAGCTCATCAGGGAATATTTGGCCCCCGGCCCGGAGAGGTCCCTAAGAAGTCCCCGAGGGGTCCCTGAGGCCCTGATTGGCACTCATTACTCTGAAGGGGCTGATGGGAAATGAGCCGAGGGGCGTTCAGTGATGGTTCAGTAATATCATTCATCACCTCTCAGCCAGTGTGACGATGTAACAATGTCACGGTGATGGAATGATCATGTGACGAGCTCAGTCTCCGTCAGCGTCAGGACATTTACGGGCCGCTCGGTCCGGCTCGGTCACAGCAGACGGTTAACAACTCGACCAAAAATCTGATGTAGAAAGATCTGACGGAGCCTTAAACCGTCCATACACACTGTGTGTGTGTGTGTGTGTGTGTGTGTGTGTGTGTGTGTGTGTGTGTGACAGCTGGGAGGATTCATCAGGTCGATCTGCCGCGACTGAACTAAACGAATCCTGATCGCCTGCTGATACCAATAATCTATTCATCAATACCTCAGAGTCCCCGAGGTCCAGTCTGCACCACCAACACCACCAACACCACCCATCCTTCTGTTCATCCATCCACACACACACACACACACACACATCCATCCATCCTTCTGTCCGTCTTTCTGTCTCTTCTTCAGACTTCAGTCGTCTTTCTTTCGTTCAGCCTCGTCGTGAAAACCAAGCGTCAGCTTTACGAGCTGTAACCTCGGACAGAGCTGGAGACAGATGGACAGATAGAGACAGACAGGCAGAGAGACGGTCATAAAGTTACAGACAGAGGGAGGGACGGAGGTTTGTGGTGAAGATGAGGACAGAAGTGGACCTGTGGGACAGAGAGGTATTGATGAAGTGATCATTGGAGGCAGGAGGCGATCAGAACTCGTTTAGGTCGACGTGTCGAGCTCATCGAGCACGTCTGCTCATCGAACGTCACGTCTGCTCATCGAGCACGTCTGCTCATCGAGCACGTCTGCTCATCGAACGTCACGTCTGCTCATCGAACGTCACGTCTGCTCATCGAACGTCACGTCTGCTCATCGAGCACGTCTGCTCATCGAGCACGTCTGCTCATCGAACGTCACGTCTGCTCATCGAACGTCACGTCTGCTCATCGAACGTCACGTCTGCTCATCGAACGTCACGTCTCTGAACGGAGCTTCTGCAGCCGTCCAATGACAAGAAGCACACCTGGATCATGTGACTGTTTTGGGACATTTAAGAAATGTTTCCACTGCAGGAACTTTCCCCGACGACGAGGAACTTTTCCACTGCAGGGATCGGGTTCTAAAAAGTCCCCGATGGACAAAAAGTGTTTGACGAAAGTACAGGAACTGTTAGACAGTCTGCGGGACGTCACAGAGACTACGTCCAGGTTTTAGACAGTCTGCGGGGACGTCTCAGAGACTACGTCCAGGTTTTAGACAGTCTGCGGGGACGTCTCAGAGACTACGTCCAGGTTTTAGACAGTCTGCGGGGACGTCTCAGAGACTACGTCCAGGTTTTAGACAGTCTGCGGGGACGTCTCAGAGACTACGTCCAGGTTTTAGACAGTCTGCGGGGACGTCTCAGAGACTACGTCCAGGTTTTAGACAGTCTGCGGGGACGTCTCAGAGACTACGTCCAGGTTTTAGACAGTCTGCGGGGACGTCACAGAGACGACGTCCAGGTTTTAGACAGTCTGCGGGGACGTCTCAGAGACTACGTCCAGGTTTTAGACAGTCTGCGGGGACGTCTCAGAGACTACGTCCAGGTTTTAGACAGTCTGTGTGTGTGTGTGTGCATATGGATGTTGGTAGCAGTTGGCAGTGCCACTGAGGCTCTGTGGACAGATCCGTCATTCACACACACATACACACACATCGCTGCCAGCTGTCAATAAAAACACACATGCTCAGTAGAAGAGAGAGGAGGACTCATCTGGACAGACACACACACACACACACACACACACACACACACACACACACACAGTGTGTTCACACTCACCTCTGTCGAACTCGTCTGGAATCTGTCGGGGAGAAACAAGAGAGACGTTAAACTCTGACTGATGATCAATAAATCGATCAGTGTGACGTGACGACAGGAGAGGTGAAGCTGAGGAGGAAGGAAGGGAGGAGACAGAGTGAGGAAAGAAGGAGGTGGAGGAGGAGGTGGAGCGCTGCAGGGCCGGTCAGGACTGGGACAGGTTTAGGGCTCCACCTGGTGGCCGTCAGGCAGACGTGCAGCTGGTTTATCACAGTTCAAACTAAATGAAAATATAGAGACAGAACAGCCGCAGCACAGACAGTCACAGACTCACAGCACAGATCCAGTCCACCTTAAAAGACCCTCCAATCCTCCTTAAACACACCCGGCTGTGTGCGAGTCCTTCTTTCTGTTGACACGACAAAACATTACACGTCGGTGTAACTAAAGCTTCCTGCTTTCTTGGTGAACTCTGTACAGGACCAGAGGAGGAAAGTTACTGAAGGTCCAAAGTTACGGGGGTGAAATGAGCTCAGCTGCTGGTGGAGGTGGTGGTGGTGGTGGAGGTGGTGGTGTGGTCAGAGGTGTGAAACAGGCCATTAAAACCTCATCGACACCTCCATACGACTGCAGTGCAGTCTGGGAGGGGAACTGGTTCCCACAGAGATCTTCTGTATGTAAGTTAAAGAATAATTACACCTCCCTGATCGACCTACAGAGCCTCAAAACTCTGAAGATCAGGAGTTCTTTGGCATATTACACTTTATATAATTACACTATATAACATAACATTAAAACCAGCTGGTGTGCAAGAGAAGGTCCACACTGCTGGTTAGTCTCTGATATGATGTTGCTCCTGTAACGTCTGAATGCAGATCAGTCTGAGACCGCGTGGACTGTCCAACATGTCAAACTGTGGATTGTGGAAACTGGACAGACATCTTTAGTTTGGTAGACGTCTTACAGCGGTGTCACGGACGCAACACAAGAACACAAGAACTGCAGCGCTGTGCTCTGAACGTTGTTATTTCCAGTGGTTTGCACCTTGAAGGTTTGAGCCGAGTTGGCCACAACGTGGTTAAAAACATCTGGAGGTGCTCAGGCTCAGATGGGAGGTCACCATCTATGGGAAGCTTGGTGGTCGGCACACTTTGTCACACCTCGCTGACACAAGTGTGCAACTTGGAAGACACAAAGAAGAGCAAACGTCCAGTTCTGACACATGAAGTGTCCACTGATGGACAGAAAGGAGCTCCAACTTTGGACAGGTAGGTGAGATAAGTGTGCCGTCTAAACACAACACAAACAAGTCTGACCCAAGAACCTGAACTTAAACAGAAGAAACCAAAGAGATCCGTGTCCTGGTGCACTTTGTCAACCAGCCAGAATCTGATCTGGTTTAACTCTTCTTTACCCCTCAAGTCACAACGAAGCAGACAGAGTTTACTGTCCTGTGTTTGGATTTCATCAGGTTACAAACTTACTCCCAGACAGGTTTGGGACAACACAAAGAAGCACTTTGAAGAACTTCTTCCCATAGTTTCCCCTCTGACAGCTGGGACATGTGCCCTCTGAGGGCAGGGTGGGGGTAGAAGGAGTAGGAAGGTGGAGAAGTGTGCCTGGGCTTTGAAGTGCTCCAGTCTGCCTGTTGGCTAGACAGGATACAGCCAGGAGGGTTTATAATGTGTGAGAATGGGAAGGAAAGATCTTTACAATACAGCATGGAGGGCGGAGGACGGCTCCTGGTTCCCGCATCCTCACAAAACTTCAGAGGAGAACTCATCGTGCCTAACGCGACGTTCATCAAACAGGTTAATTAACCTGTTGTAGAAGAAATCAAGAAAGGATCCAACTGATGCCAAGTGAAGAAACATCCTGAAGTTTAGAGTCAGAAGAAATTCCTTCTTCTGTCTGTCCACAAGTGAACGTCCATTGTTGGACAGTCCTTGCTGTTATCTGTCCGAGGTAATGTCTTCACACCCCGAGGCTGAAGAAGCGACAACCAGAAAACTGTCAAACAACTTCTACCACAAGATTCAACGTCAGAAATCGACAAAGTCAGTTTTATCTTGTACAAACTGCAAAGACTCTTTGTTGCCGTCTGTCACTTCCTTTAGGTACTAAATGACCCGGGTTATCTGCCTTGCTCTCAAACGGAGGTGGCAGTAGTTCAGTCCGTTGGGACTTGGCTTGGAAGTCCAGAACTTCAAGCCCAGTATGGACCAAAGCATGGAAGGTGGACCGGTAGCTGAGGTGCCCCACTTGTTCTTGGACATTACAGGATATCTGCAGATGTCAGCTCAGGTTTGTAGAAATTATTTTACTATGGTCAGACATTTAAAAACAATTAATTAAAAACTTTATTGGCTAGACCACACACACACACACACACACACACACACACACACACACACACACACACACACACACACACACACACACACACACACACACACACACACACACACTCCTTTGAAGTAATCTTCCCGGCCTAACAGCTCCCAAACAGCGCCGGCACACGCCACATGTCACAGTCCTGTTTAGCAAATGTCCTGTGAAGACGAGAAGCAGCCCGAGTGGAGGACGAGGAGGTGAGATAAGTGTGTCTTTTGAAGGCTCTGACGAGCGGCACAAGGCGTCATCGCGCCGGCCTGAGAAGTGTGTCGTCTGTTGGGAGCTCCCCACAGGAAGTCCGAGGGCGTGATAAGTGTGCTCTTTGACGAAAGCCATCGTCCACCGGCTGTAAGGAAGTGAACGGAGACAAAAGACTTCATCTTTCCCACATCCACACCTCGTCAGCACGCCACAGCTGCTGCCTCTTTGGGCCACAAACTCTGTGATGGGCTGAATCGACTAATCTGATTCAATCCATGCAACGTTTGATAAAATACATAAGTCTGCACCACCTACGATCACAGTTATGAATGTCCTTGAACCTTTTGAGATACCTGAAGACTCATCTTCAGGTACCTCGACTGTCCCTCACACTTGAAGCGAGCAGGCTCCAGTTGGAGGACATTCTTCTGTCTTTTTTGCTGTCCAAGGCTGAGCAAAGAAAGTAAGAATCTCTCTCACTCTCTCTGTGGACAACTCTTCTTTCTCGGGGCTGACGCTTCAAAGTCAAGATGACAAAGGCCGATCAGCAGGAAGCCATCCTGACAAGTTTGGCTCTTTACTACCAACAAAAGGGCCCTAATGTGGCAGAAGTGTGCCCTTTGAAGTGGCCCGTCTTCCCAGACCAACACCTCCAACAGCAGATCCTGTCTCAGAGCTCAGCGCTGGGACTGTAGGAGACACCTGAAGTCAGCTTCAGTTTATTAAACACTTTGATGGCTGCTGGTTCAGAAGAAGAATATCAGCAGGTTCTCCAGCTTCAGCTGACAAAGAGTTTGAGATGTGGTTGACATCATCATGTACGGTGAAGGTCAAGAATAAAAGTCCATGATCAAACACGAAATGTTCGTTTTTCCAATATAGACGAAATATTTGATGGTTGGGTCAAACTTTTCAGAGCCAACACGGCACAGATCAACTGAAACAACAACAAACATCTATTCACCAACAAAAACCAATAAGATGCTCAAGGCCTTGATTCAAGGCCTTGATTCACAAACTTTCAAGGACCGATGGGAACCAAAAACATACTGGTTAAGACCTAAATGAATAAACTAACATTCTAAACTACGTAACATAAGAAAGGTAGAGCAGAAATGGCATGTTTGACATGTTTGACCTTCTCTACAGGTTTTTAGATATTCAGGGTGATTGTTGGCTCCATGTTTTGCTTCTGGAACCAGTTTCAGGTGATCAGACTGATGGTGAGTCAACTGAAGATTTCAGTCTTGATTTTGATTTTCCAGGTCTGCAGAAGACATTCTGGGATAACGTGGGTCCAATCTGACGTCTTTTTCTAAGTTGGGACATCAGTCGGTGGTACATGAGAGGACTGGAAGTCATTAGAGTCTGGAGGTGGGATAATTGGACCCTTTGATGTCCTCTACGGACGCGATGTCGCAGCTACCTGTCGAGTGTGCTGCCCTTCTTCTATTACAGCACAGCGATGAACAAAGGGCGACGGCCAAGGTGACATAAGTGTGCTCCTTCCTTTCCCATAGCAACACCTCCATCAGACAGACACACGTCACAGCCGCCAACAGGAAGAGCATCTCGTCACATCAAAAGGAAGCGGCGGGAAGAAAAAGGCGGCTGAAACTCGCAGCAGCGTGTCGAAGTGTGCCGACGCAGGCCGCCACGTGAGCGCGGCTGTGGTCGCTGTGAGCCTGAACAGACGGGGTGACGGCGTCTGCCACTGTGTGGACACAAGCTTTTTAAACCGCCATCACCTCAAAGCACTGACAGGTACTCATGGTGACGTGTGCAGGATCACACCTGGACGGTGTGTGTGTGTGTGTGTGTGTGTGAGAGAGAGAGGAAAACTCACCACGTTTCCTTGTTCGTCCACTGAATTGGTGCCTAAAAAAGAAAGAAAGAAAAATAATGTTCAGATTTTTACACTCAAGTTTAAGCTTCAATATTTGTTTGTAGATTATTAAAGTCATGTGACGAGATCCAGATGAAAGGAGCCTCAAACTACAGCTGACAGCTGTCATCAAAGGTCCGACTCTAGTTAAAGGACTCTGATCAGATCGTTCACCATTTCATTCAAGATGTCAAAGGTTTGTTTAACAACTTCCTGTATTGGACAGTTTCATCGTTCAGGTTGACAGACCGTTAAATTAAATGATTGTTGTTTAATCAAACCAACCGGCCGGCCATCTGAAGATGTCACCGTGGGTTTGATGGCCACACTTCACACTTTCATGGACATCTTCAACAATTAATAGAATAAATACTATTATACTATACTTAAATAATTATCAGTTGCAGCCTCAATACAAACACAAACGCAGATATTTTTCCTTTTCTATGCACGTTTGACATCTGTAAATATCGACCTGCAGGTTACCTGATTCTCGTGACGACAGGGAGAAACACAAACCTATCTGCAGAGAGATGAAGACATGCACGCTTCCCCAGTTATAATCCACAATAATCCACACAAGAAGAGTATTCCCCATTCGTTAATCCAAAACAGAAATATTCCACGATGAGATGAGCACATCCACAAAGATTTACATCCATCCTCTGTGAGCTCCGTCCATCCGCCCGTCTGATCATCAGGAAGCTTCACGCAGCAGATAAAAGATCCAAACGCAGCTTCATCCCAGAATAAACCTTCACTAAAGAACCTGAAGCTAAACTACAGTCCACTCAGTCCCTGTTGGGCTGAGGCTGATCTTTACCTGACGGGTGATTCATTAAGAAAATCCCTTCAAGTCTTCGTCGATTCAACACTAAAAACTCTCTGACGTCTCGCAGGAAGTTCACGTCTGAATCTGACTTCTCTTCAACCGGCGGCTTCAGACCTCGTCTTTATTCGACCCGACAAACCACAGAATTAAACCTCTTTATCGCTCTCAGTCTGACTCTTCTCTGACGCTCACCTCCGACTGACAGCTGCTAGCTCCACCCACCTGTGGGCCGTCCCTTCTAAAACAGGAAGCTGAGGGGCGATAAACCAATCACACCCGATGTTTACAACATCTTCTACCCCCTCACTGGTGGAGAGGCTGGGGGGGACACACTGACCTTTATCTTAATGATTACTCATTAATCATGTTATTATGTTAATGTTTGGTTTGTGTGACTGTTCTAAGAGTCCAAGGTGACGACACAAACTCCCAGATGTGAAGATTTGATTCTTTTCTTGGTTTATCTGAAAGTTTTCGACATCTGAAGACGTAAATCTGGAACATCAGAGACGGTGATGGTGCACTTCTACACCTCCATCACTATCTGCTACTGCCACCACCGAGGACAAGGTCATTTGTCTATCATGCACCGATGACACCAAAACAACTTGCTTGTAAGTGAATAATCGTACTTGTGATTCAGATAAAACCTGTTTCCTTCCTGAGTCGCGGCTTCACTCCAACCACAAGTCGTGAATGGACTCTCAGCATCTCAGCGTCAGCACGTTTGGACTCAGAGCCGAGGTCAGCGTACCTGCGTATCAGACAGACACTCACCAAATATATAAACCATGCCGACCGCGCTGCCGAGTCCCATCAGCCCCGCCAGCCGGACCACCATCTTCTTAGCGTAGGCCGTGTTCTCCTTCTGCTTCTGCTTGTCCTCTGTCTGTTCTCTGTCCCGCTCCTTCTCCCCCTCGCCTCCCTCTGGAGGAGGCTGACCCTGGACAAACAAATACAAACAGACGACGACAAAGTTTCATTCATTCTTGACGTGTGCTTTGGTTGTTTTAGTCAGGATTATGCTAAAATATGTTTTCCCCAACTATATTTAAGTTAACTGATCACATTAGTTCTCATGGAAAGTTTCCAACTTGGAAAATTCCCATAATTTTTCCTTTTTGTCTTGGCTGGTTTATAACAGAGCGGCTGCAGCGTACCTGCTTTGACTGCGTCCTCACACTGTTGACACAGTCAAAGCAGGACTGCAGCCATAACGGCAACAAACTGACAGCTGGAAGCTGATTGGCTGGTTTCACTTCAGTAGCATAAAGTATCGGAGGAGACGTGATCGTTAATCTCGTTAGCTCGTTATCGTATCGCTGATGTTGGGCCGAGTATTAACGTGTCAGGTTGAGTCAGTCAGTCAGATCAGATCACTGCTAACAGACCTGACGAGCATTTCATTAGAGACTAACTAATTAAGATCTAAACGTCACATGACACCGACGTTTCACAGCTAACTGTAGCTGCTGTTAGCTAACGTTAGCTCAGTCTGTTAGCTGCTGTTAGACAATGTTAGCTCTGTTTATAAGCTAGTGCTAGCTAAATTTAGCTTAGCTGGTTAGCTCAGTTTGTTAGCTCATGTTAGCAACCGTTAGCTCATGTTAGCTAAGTCTGTTAGCTGCTGTTAGCTCAGTTTGTTAGCCGGGCTCTATGGACATCATGTCAGATGGCTAACGGTCTGTGAGGTAGAGGGAGGTTTAAGAGGATTTATCTTACATACATGTCACACACACATGGTGTGTGTGTGTGTGTGTGTGTGTGTGTGTGTGTGTGTGTTGGGGGCAGATTTGGGTTTTGAACTGACGCAGGGTGGAGAGGGTGGAGGAGGAGGAGGTGGAGGTCTGACCTTCAAACCAAACAAACCTTGGCTGAACACTGTGACACCTCCAACAGCTCCGACTGATAAAACACAGCTTCGTCATTAAGCCCAGTGTGTGTGTGTGTGTGTGTGTGTGTGTGTGTGTGTGTGTGTGTGGAGGTGATATAACCTCAGAGCTGATGCTAACCTCATGCTAACTGTCACAGCTACATCCACACAGCTCAGTCACACCGGCGTGTCTCTCACGGGCGGTGCACACACATGCTAACGTTAGCTCGCTAACCTGTCATTCATAGAGCGGACAGCCGGACACACCGCAGCGAGCGGCGGGAAACTAACGTCCCTGAAGCGGACACACACACACGGACACGAAACACCGCCTCCCGCTGCGTGTCCGTCACATAAAGGTGTAAGAAATGAGCTAGCTTTGACTCCAACCTGAGGCTGGGAATGTCACAGGGGGAGCCTCTGATTTGATTCACATGATCAAGTCGCGTGGGCGGGGTTACGCGTCCAACCTCTCCGATGAGAGGCGTGTTCGCTCTGACAGGTCGAGGACTTGAACAAATCGAGCGCACCCAGAGGAGGTTAGCTTGCTCACCTGCTGGAGCCTCTCCTGGAGGATAGCCTGAGCCAGCCCGCCCGTCGCGCTGCCCGCTCCGGCCGGCGGCTTGTCCATGGAGAGTGTCCGGACGATGTCCAGCAGGGCCGGGGAGGAGGCGCCCGCCGCCCCGCTCCGGAGCCTCAGCAGGCCGCGGCTCGCGCGCACACACATGGGGAAGACACACGGAGCCGACATGTTGGAGAGTAGCGGCGCGAGCTGCCGGCGAACGTGAAGTGGAGAGGACAAACGCACCCGATTGGCTGGAGGGTGGTTTGAGTGGCAGGCGAGCCGGTCCAATCAGAGCAGGGAGAGGCCACATGGAGCACGAGGGGGGCGGGCGGTGTGGCGTCACGTCCAATCAGAAGAAAGAATGAGTCTGACCTTCGATTGCGGCATGAAACAGCCATGATGGATGAGGGCAGAGTGCCCAAAGCATGCGTCATCAGGATGACGCGTTCATGACGTTAACACAGGAAATATGACAACACATGCACTAATAATGCTTTAGATACATCCTAATATGTGTTATATGATCAGAATCAGCTTTCTGTCCTAAAATATGACTTTTAACAGGTTTAGAAGAGGAAACACTTTTATTTAAAGAAGTGAGCAGCACCTACTAACCAACAGATTCAAATACATAAACAGAAAATGTTTACAGATAAATAAATATTTCACATAAAAGCCAAATTAAAAAGATAAGTCGGTTGTACTTTAAGCATCATGTGCTCTCTGTCACCTACAAACTGCCTACTACAAGCTTGATGTGATTAAAACACCTGGTGCACATCTGTAATTTCATCAAAATGTACACACTAGTGGCTCCTCTGTCACATTATGTCTGCCGGCAGGACAAAATGTCTTCACACACCTGCTCTGTGCACAGTGGCTTGTATTTGTCAGGTAGAACATGTACAGGTATGTACCTGTTAACTGATCTTTTATTTTTCTGTTTCGGTTATGTGATAGAATGAAAGTGCCTTATAGTGTCCTGTGTCTTCATGCTGATATGATATACACGCTTTGATTCCAGCCTCTGTGCTGCATGTCATTCCCTCTCTGTTCACACTTTCCTGTCATTCTTCAGCCGCTGCCTTTAAACAAAGGTTCAAAAACTCCAAACATTAAAAGAAGAATGTAGACTGCCTGTATATACATACTGCATGTAGAGTCTGAGGATGAAGTCACCCAATCTGTGTTTTCTGTGCACTCATCAGACCAGTTCGACAGGTCCAGAGTTCAATACAGTTTAACAGGAGCCTGCAGATGCAGAGGAGTGTCACACTCATAAAGGAGTGTCTCATGGACGTGGATTTAACGTCTATTCATCCCACTAAGATTGTCATAAAAGTCTTTTCTTCAGTCTGTCAGACATCTTCAAGACACAAATGATCTACTGCGATGAAAGACACCAGAAGGAAAAACTCAAGTAAGCTTTACGTTGTTTAATTTGGGGAGTTCTTTTAATTACAGTCTTTTTGAGTATAATGATCTCTATGATATTTTAATGGATAAATAATTCATGATGTCGTCAATCCAAAAAGACTGGTTCTCTACTTTTACTTACAGGTGGGGCAGCATGTTCCAACAAGAAAAGGTACGCTAGTCAGGTGTTCACAGTGTGTTGTGATTATTCCATACATGAAATCTTATCATGTGATTGAGTAAGGCGAAAGGTTAAAACACAAGAAGGCTTCAAACAGGTGATTAAATGAAAATCATGAACAGAAAAACAGTGAGCAGAGTGAGAGCAGTGCTTTCAAAGATGGACATCACTCCACCGATGAGAAGTCTGCTGTAACTGACTGGTTTTGCTGGTTGTTCCAGCTCAGTCTGCACATGGTTGGCTCGCTTATCTTCAGAGAACGAATCCTCTGATGTTAAACATCAGAACAGGTCGTGTGTCAGGTCAAAAACAAGGTCAAATGTGCTGTTTGCCAAGTCCAGAACCGACAAGGCAACAATAACCAGCGTGTGGTCATTAAAGAGACCGAATGTGATACTTGTTGGTAGAACATAAGATCTGATTTACAGTCAGTGATTTTACAGTACAACCTTTTTACAGTGTTTGGTAAATTATTTCAGTATTTCAACAAAAGATGAATGCTGGTTAAGACAGTCTCTCTTTTTAGTGCCATCATCACTGTTTTGACCATCCTGTGTTACTTTTAGGATCCATCAGGAGCGACCAGAGTCGCCTGTGCCGAGCTGTGTGTCCATGAAGAGTGATGAGTCAAAGCCTGAACCGCTAACATTCAAAGATGGACGACCCCCTTCCCAAAAGAAGTAAGTTGTTACTGACACTTGTCACATTGTTTGTATCTTTAGACATCCAGAAAAGGTTTTGATGCTGATTCTGTTTCTTTCAGGACCAATCAGGAGCAACCAGAGTCCCCTGAACCCAGCTGTGTGTCCATCAAGAGTAATGAGTCAAAGTCTGAACCTCTAACATTCAAAGATGGACGACCCCCTTCCCAAAAGAAGTAAGTTGTTACTGACATTTGTCACATGTTTAATCGAGAAAAGGTTTTCTAAGTTTGAGACGACCATCCTGTGTTACTTTTAGGATCCGTAAGAAGAGACCAGAGTCGCCTGTGCCGAGCTGTGTGTCCATGAAGAGTGATGAGTCAAAGTCTGAACCTCTAACATTCAAAGATGGACGACCCCCTTCCCCAGGGTAGTAAGCTTGGTTTGACTTTTGTCACATTGTTTGTATCTTTAAACATCCAGAAAAGGTTTTGATGCTGATTCTGTTTCTCTCAGGATCCATCAGAAGAGTACAGAGTCGCCTGAACCCAGCTGTGTGTCCATCAAGAGTAATGAGTCAAAGTCTGAACCTCTAACATTCAAAGATGGACGACCCCCTTCCCAAAAGAAGTAAGTTGTTACTGACATTTGTCACATGTTTAATCCAGAAAAGGTTTTCTAAGTTTGAGATGTTCATTCTGTTTCTTTCAGGACCAATCAGGAGCAACCAGAGTCCCCTGAACCCAGCTGTGTGTCCATCAAGAGTAATGAGTCAAAGTCTGAACCTCTAACATTCAAAGATGGACGTCCTGGAAAAAGGTGCAACCCAATGAAAATCAGTGTCTCGGTCATGAGAAGCAGAATTTCTTTCTGGGACTCATTGTTCACCTTCTACCACTGCCTGCCTCCACTTTAACTACCCTCATGTGAGTGTGTAAGTTACAGCAGCACATTATGCATCATGTTCCTTCACAGAGACCTTCAGGACAAGTCTGAGGTTTCCAGAGCTCAGCCACCCTGGAAGACTCAACCAGACCTGAACTCCATATTTATAGTACGTGAATGCAAACCTACACATCTGCTGCTGTTTAATCCAGTGCATGTTGGATTCTCTGATATTAGCATCAGATTTTAATTTGTATGATTTTTTCTGTTTCAGCTGCTTGAGGAGAACATTGTCATGTTTGTGAGGAACGAGTTGAAGAGGATTCAGAGGGTTTTGAGTTCAGATGACCCAGAATGTCAGAGGTTAGGCAGGAGGATGAGGAGGAGAAGAACAGGAAGAACAGCAGAGACGCATTTATGAAGATCACAATAAACTTCCTGATGGAAATGGATCAGGAGGAGCTGGCCGATTCTCTGCAGAGCAGTTAAGACATGTTAACATGATGGAAACCTCCTAGAAATGGTAGCATTTATCTAACGAGGGGTATAGTAAATGAGGAAATCTCAAACACTCACGGTTCTTGGAGGGTTAAAAGAATCTTTAACTGCAGGAATGTCTGAATACATGAACGTTTCAGTGAAGATGTTGCAGTTTCCAAGTTGTCATTGGTAAATAACTATTGCAGAACTGCAACCAGACAACGCTGTACATGCGTTGGTGACCTTTTACTTTTGTATGTAACAGAGTAATTTTAGCTCCATGTTAGACCCTCTGACTGAGCAGCAAGTCGAGCATGGGACTTTGGTTAATAATAAGACATTGCCATTTTTTATATTGTAACATCCACCCTGTGATGTTGTTGTTTGTCCATTCAGAGACTGACTCCGTCATCTGCCAACGTAAATTCAAGTCTAACCAGAAGAAGAAGTTCCAGTATTTGTTTGAGGGGATTGCTAAAGCAGGAAACCCAACCCTTCTGAAGCAGATCTACACAGAGCTCTACATCACAGAGGGAGGGACTGCAGAGGTCAATGATGAACACGAGGTCAGGCAGATCGAAACAGAATCCAGGAAAGCAGACAGACCAGAAACAACCATCAGGTGTGAAGACATCTTTAAAGGCTCACCTGGAAGAGATGAACCAATCAGAACAGTGGTGACAAAGGGAGTGGCTGGCATTGGGAAAACAGTCTTAACACAGAAGTTCACTCTGGACTGGGCTGAAGACAAAGCCAACCAGGACATACAGTTCATGTTTCCATTCACTTTCAGAGAGCTGAATGTGCTGAGAGAGAAAAAGTTCAGCTTGGTGAAACTTCTTCGCCGCTTCTTCGCTGAAACCAAAAAATTAGGAACCTACAGCTTTGACAAGCCCCAGGTTGTGTTCATCTTTGACGGTCTGGATGAGTGTCGACTTCCTCTGGACTTCCACAACACTGAGACCCTGACTGATGTTAGAGAGTCCACCTCAGTGGATGTGCTGCTGACAAACCTCATCAGGGGGAAACTGCTTCCCTCTGCTCGCCTCTGGATAACCACACGACCTGCAGCAGCCAATCAGATCCCTCCTGACTGTGTTGACATGGTGACAGAGGTCAGAGGGTTCACTGACCCTCAGAAGGACGAGTACTTCAAGAAGAGATTCAGAGAAGAGGAGCAGGCCAGAAGAATCATCTCCCACATCAAGATATCTCGAAGCCTCCACATCATGTGCCACATCCCAGTCTTCTGCTGGATCTCTGCTACAGTTCTGGAGGATGTGCTGAAGACCAGAAAGAGAGGAGAGCTGCCCAAGACCCTGACTGAGATGTACATCCACTTCCTGGTGGTTCAGTGCAAACTGAAGAACATCAAGTATGATGGAGGAGCTGAGACAGATCCACACTGGAGTCCAGAGAGCAGGAAGATGATGGAGTCTCTGGGAAAACTGGCTTTTGATCAGCTGCAGAAAGGAAACCTGATCTTCTATGAATCAGACCTGACAGAGTGTGGCATCGATATCAGAGACGCCTCAGTGTACTCAGGAGTGTTCACACAGGTCTTTAAAGAGGAGAGAGGACTGTACCAGCACACGGTGTTCTGCTTCGTCCATCTGAGTGTTCAGGAGTTTCTGGCTGCTCTTCATGTCCATCTGACCTTCATCAACTCTGGAGTCAACCTGCTGTCTGAGGTGCAATCCAAATCGAAATGGTCTGAACTGTTCAAGGATACATCTCTACACTTCTACCAGACTGCTGTGGACAAGGCATTGGAGAGTCCCAATGGACACCTGGATCTCTTCCTTCGTTTCCTGCTGGGTCTTTCTTTGGGAACCAATCAGGCTCTTCTACAAGGTCTGTTAAAACATAAGGGAAGTAACTCGCATAGCAACCAGAAATCAGCCCAGTACATCAAGAAGATGATCAAGAAGAATCTCTCTCCGCAGAGAAGCATCAATCTGTTCCACTGTCTGAATGAGCTGAAGGACCATTCTCTGCTGGCAGAGATTGAGCAGTACCTGGCTTCAGGCCGGCTCTTACCAGAGAAACTCTCTCCTGCTCATTGGTCAGCTCTGGTCTTCATCTTACTGTCATCTGAAGAAGATCTGGACGTGTTTGACCTGAAGAAGTTCTCTGCTTCTGAGGAGGGTTTTCTCAGGCTGCTGCCAGTGATCAAAGCCTCCAAGAAAGCTCTGTAGGCACAATAAATAAATATATGCACACATGAATCCTTTAATATGCTCAATGCACTGATGTCTTTTCTTCTGTTGTACTTTGCTTTATCCTCATTACTTCTTCTCCAGGCTGAGTGGCTGTAACCTGTCAGAGAGATGTTGTACAGTCCTGGCATCATTCCTCAGCTCGCAGTCCTGTGATCTGACAGAGCTGGACCTGAGTAACAACGACCTGCCGGAGTCAGGAGTGAGGGAGCTCTGCACTGGGCTGGGCAGTTTAAACTGCAAACTGGAAACTCTCAGGTTAGATGAAGCTTGGTGCTGGATTGTCTTGTCTTTGTATCGCATACTCACTGAGTGCTTGAAATGTTGTTAGGTTGAATCACACCAGTCTCACGGAAAGGTGCTGCGTGGAGCTCTCATTGGTCCGCAGCTCAAAGTTCTCCAGCCTGAGAAATCTGGACCTGAATTACAACATACTGAGGGACTTGGGAGTTCGCCTGCTCTGTGTTGGACTGATCAAGCCACTCAGCAAACTGGAAGCTCTCAGGTTAGATCAGTTACTCTCTGCTTGTTCTCGTACTTGGCATCCTTGTCGATCTTGTAAGAGAACTCATCATAATTTCCCATGACTTCCATGGCCTCAGCTCTTTGTCTGTGACCGTTATCTAGTGGTGAGGTTGCAGATCTTTGTAGAAAAGGATCTAAATGTAAGACTTTATCATGCGAGGAACCATTTATGGTCACTTCCATGGCTTTTAAACATCTCTTCAATGAAGGAGCAGAATCATGTGACTGTCTCCAGGCTCTGTCTCAGGTAGTGTTGCTATGATCCCATTCTAACCCTACAAATAGTCCACAGTCACTCATTGACAAGTGACTGCACAGAACCTGATTGGTTACTGTGATTTTACAGTATAGTACTGTGAAATGTACTGGGCACAAACTAAATAGACACAACATTTATTCTCCTGCACAGGATACAATGATACATTGATCTGGCCTCTTTCCTTCTTTTCTGCAGTTCATGACTTTCCTGTTTTTGTATTACAGGCTGGTTAACTGCTGTCTGACAGAGAAAAGCTGTGGATTTCTGGCTTCAGTTCTCAGCTACACGACTACCAGTCTGACAGAGCTGGATCTGAGTATGAACAATTTGAGGGATTCAGGCGTGAACCTAATCTCACCTGGACTACAGAGTCCACACTGCAAACTCAAAACTCTCAGGTCAGCTCCGGTTGAGCAGTATTTGCCGATGACACTTTCCTGTTTCTGGTTCAGTTTTTATCACTGATTAAAATGATTTCTCCAGGTTGAGCATGTGTGGTCTGTCGGAGAGGAGCGGTGGATGTCTGGCTTCAGTTCTCAGCTCTAAATCATCTCCTCTGAGAGTGCTTGATACAAGTAACAACGACCTGCGCGATTCAGGAGTGATGCAGCTCTGCGCTGCTCTGGGAAGTCGTGACTGTCAGCTGAAATCTCTCAGGTCATAATTCACCTGAAACCTTCTGCCAGTTTATCGAACAAATCAAAAGTTTAGTGAAGGGTGCACGATGACTTCTTAGGATTCAAAGCTCACGAGGAACTGACCTAAGACTCGTCTGTCCTAACTTAATATGGAAGCATGCTTTGTGTGTTTTGTTTGCAGCCTCGCAGGCTGTCAGGTAACAAAGGAAGGCTGTGCTGCTCTGGCCTCCGCTCTGAGCTCCAACCCCTCCTGTCTGAAACAGCTGGACCTGAGGTACAATCATCCAGAAGACCTGGGAGTGCAGCTGCTCTCTGCTGCAGTGGAGGACCCCCTCTGCAGGCTCCACACTGTCAGGTATGGACGGCCACACTGCCATGTAGAGATAACAGGTCATTGTCAAACATGGAGGTGTGTGGTGTGTGTGTGGTGTGACGTGGTTTACCTCTGACCTCAGGGTGGATGGTGGAGGACCCAACAGGCTGAAACCATTTCTGAGGAAGTGTAAGTGACATCATTCATTCAAAATAAATGATTCAATTCAATATATACTGTAATTTTTAAAAGAGAGTTACCTGGACTACAGCTGAACGCTTCATTCAGAGTCCTGACATGTTGTGAAAAGCTCAAACCAACTGAATTAAGTTCAAACACAAAGTTGAGTTTGTGTTTTCTTTTGTTGCTCCTGATACACAGAGCTTACATTTCTGAGGTGTTTCAGTGCACAGGATGGATGAAAGCGTCTCCTCTCCTCTCTCCATCAGATGCCTGTTCTCTCACACTGGACCCAGACTCAGCCGATATCGACCTGATTCTGTCTCAGGACAACAAGAAGGTGACAGGGGCAAAGTGGCAGGCGCAGCAGTCAAACCAGCAGCTACGAGTCCTGTGTGGAAACGCTCTGACTGGTCGCTGTTACTGGGAGGTCGAGTGGAAAGGTTCTGTTTCTATAGGTGTAACTTACAGAGGGACCAGTAAACACTGCAGGGTCGGAAACACGTCCTGGATGCTGCTCTGCTCTAAGGACACGTACTCTGTCCTGTCCAATAACAAAGCAGAGAAGCGGCTCTGTCGCTCTGCCTCTCACAGAGTCGGGGTGTATTTGGACTGGCCTGCTGGTGTTCTGTCCTTCCTCATACTGATACCTCCAAGGCTGATTCACCTGCACACCTTTCACTGCACATTCACTCAGCCGGTCTACCCTGAATTCAGGTTCTGGTCTTCAAATAGTGAGCTCGGCTGCTCAGCATCTTTGTGTGAGCTGTAGACAGACAGACAGGCAGACAGACAGACAGATATGTGCAGAGCGTCTGTACTGTCACAGAAAGAGCCACGTGTGACAATGTTTGCAGCCGTTTGTACAGCTCGCTGCTTTATGGGGAACTGCTGCTACTTCTCATATATATGCATTATATACAACATGCAGAATAGTGATTACTGCAACAGACTGTTAGAGCAGATTTCTGTCGCCTTTGTTGAGCTTTATATTTGTAAGAGTTTTTTATATATATTTGTACTGAGATTTGACTGTTCAGTTTACAGGATACAAACAGTGTTGTGTATAGTTACTTTTGAAAGTAGTTAGTTACGTTACAACGTTACTATCAATTAAAAATAATCCGTTACCTTACTACGTTACCCATCAATAAAAAATAACGCGTTAGAGTACTCATCCGTTACCAACAATTAAAAACTGCCAGCAGCAGCTTACACACGCAGCCTAACGTGCTTACTACATAAATAAAATATAATAGCCGAATAAAAACAAAAAACTGTACCAAACACACATATCCTTTTCCGATGTCGTTTATCATAACACGCTATAGGCTATACATTTAGCTTATACCACGGTATAAACGAGCACTAATGTTTAGGCTGTGCACAAAAGAACAGTGTGTGACACTAATGAAACAAACATTAAACTAACTATGAAAATATGTAAGTGTCACACACAGCCCTACATTCACTTACATTTAGCCTATTCATCTTTAAAGTCATGATTGAAACGTAGTAAAAGAAGATTCGTTTGTCCGAGAGTCGATCTCTTTTAGGAGTTAGAACAAGACTCCCGAGGCTGAACAGCCTCTCCACAGGCGCACTGCAGGGTGTTGGGGTATCATGGGGAACTTTTTAATGTGTCGATCTCGACTCCTGACTTAAGATAGTCCGCAATGTCAGTTTCACACAGGCAGGTAGGCAGGCAGGTCAGTAGGGCCCAGACGCATCACGTGACTCGCTTACACATCCGCAAGCAGCTGCAGCTGACTAAAAAATAACGGAGTTACTGATTACTGAATTCGTTAGATGACACGTTAATGAAAAAAACAAATCAGAGTACTCTAACGCGTTACTTTGTAATACTTTGTAATACTTTGTAATACTTTGTAACGCGTTACCCACAACACTGGATACAAATATATCAAATATATTATATTATATGATGTCCTTCACTCAAAGTTCATCGTCTTTGTTAGTTTAGATTCATCTTTGGGTGGCAGAGTGAAGAGTTGCTGTCACACCGTGTGCGATGATGTTTGTGTGTGTGCCTGCTGGTTATTGTTCATTCTTTGAAATAAAATTAAAATTTAAAAAAATAGTCTGCAGATGTTTATTTTGTACAAATAACAAACTTTATTTACAAGAAAACAGCATTTCAAAATAAAAGTGTAAAACACAGAGCTGCGGTAACGCTCTGTGACGCCTGCTCAACATTCATTTGAAGTACAGCTGATGAAGCGTCCACGCTGTGACTGCACCATTTAAAACACACACAGATGTCGTTGCATGCAGTGACCACAGGAGGTCAGCACAGTGACAAACAGTCAGCTCAGCATCAGCAGGCTGTGTGCAAATACCAAAACTCCATAAGTCCCCATGTTCAAATGTCCAACGTCACCACAGAAATAAACATGTTTACAGCCTGGTACAAAAAACAGCTCTGTGGCCTCTGTAGCTAACAAACTGAGCTAACAGCAGCTAACAAACTGAGCTAACAGCAGCTAACAAACTGAGCTAACAGCAGCTAACAAACTGAGCTAACAAACTGAGCTAACAAACTGAGCTAACAGCAGCTAACAAACTGAGCTAACAGCAGCTAACAAACTGAGCTAACATGAGCTAACAAACTGAGGTAACAGCAGCTAACAAACTGAGCTAACAAACTGAGCTAACATGAGCTAACAAAGTGAGCTAACAGCAGCTAACAAACTGAGCTAACAGCAGCTAACAAACTGAGCTAACAAACTGAGCTAACTTGAGCTAACAAACTGAGCTAACAGCAGCTAACAAACTGAGCTAACAAACTGAGCTAAAAGCAGCTAACAAACTGAGCTAACACAAGCTAACAAACTGAGCTAACATGAGCTAACAAACTGAGCTAACAGCAGCTAACAAACTGAGCTAACATGAGCTAACAAACTGAGCTAACATGAGCTAACAGCAGCTACAGTTGGAGGCAGTTTACTTCACTGTCCATCATAAAGTCTGTAAATCACAGAGTCAGCGCATCATTAAAATAATGTTGTGATTATTATGAATGTGTTATTTATGGTAAAGGTTTACTAAGTGTGTGTGTGTTGTTTATTCAGTGTGTGGCGCCTTTAAAGCTCCAATGACACGAACAGAGAGAGAGAGAGAGAGAGAGAGAGAGGCGTGCATACAGCGGGAGAGAGAGAGAGAGAGAGAGAGAGGCGTGCATACAGCGGGAGAGAGAGAGAGAGAGAGAGAGAGGCGTGCATACAGCGGGAGAGAGAGAGCAGAGCATCCGTGTTGTTCAGAGAGGAGAGCAGCTCATCACCGATCATCAACCAGCGGCGTGTTTTCAGGTAAAATCACCTTTTTATCTGTGTCCCGCAGGTGTGTTCGCTCCGCCTGGTGCGGGCTCGGTGCGTGATGTGGTGCGTGATGTGGTGTGTGTGTGTGTGTGTGTGTGTGTGTGTGAAGATGGAGGAGATGCTGAGGCGCCGTGCAGCGTCTCTAATAAAGATCTTCTTCTTCTTCTTCTTCTTCTTCTCTGCACTGACAGCCTGTTCAAACGGGCTTCGTGCGTGGTTGATGCGTGGCTGGAACAATCCGAGCTGCGTGTTTAGTTTGTGTGTGCGTGATTTCATTGTTTGGCGTTGGGGCGTTTTTTTTTTTTCAGTCCTGTTTTTTTACTACGCAGATTGGCACAAAGCTCCAACCAGAGCTGTCGCAGTTTGAATCTGTGTTTTTTACTCTCACGCATCATGAACGTCTCTGTTAGGCTCGAGGTGAAGCTGTGCGGGAGGCTGCGTGCCTCGTTTTATTCGTGTTTTTGCGGTATTTAGTGTCTCAGCTGTTGTAAAATGGAGGCTGGATGGGAGAGGAGGAGGAGGAGGAGGAGGAGGAGGATGCTGCCATGGCCTCCCTCCTCCTCCGCCTCTCACAACCTGCTGGTAACCATCACATGGTGTTCACGCATCCTTCAAATCATCCAAAACCAGCCGATAGACGCGTGGAACGAGCTGTGCGGGGTGTGCGGGGCTCAGAGGAGCTTCTTGTTGGTTATTATGTTTGCAGCTCGGCCAGTATTCCCACTGGGACTGAGCACGAGGAGGACTGTAGGTTATTATTAATGTTAAACATCTCATCCAGAAACCATAAATATCCATTAATACTCCACTGATGCAAAACAAAATGCTCCCAAGGAGGAAAGCAATCAATAAATAATGATACATTTATATTAATTCAATATTACAATATTTAATACGACATTATTAGGCTACTCGCAGTGATACTCCTGTTTCCACCTGCTGTGTGTGTCGCAGGTTTCTTCATCTTTCCTTCTGTTTCACTCACTTTCATTTCTGCTCAGCGTTTGGATAATTTAGCACAAGGTCACTGTGAATTCACCGGCTATGATTTCTGCAGAAACATAAACATCCATAAACAACCACAAATACTGACGCAATAAAAAATGTTCCAGAGGACAAAAAGAATGAAGATAACATTTCTGAATAATAAGTTTGTATTCATTTAACATATATTTAATATCATTTCTTATTATTAGGCTACTCACGCTAATACTCCACAGACAGGCTGTGTTGTTTCTTTATTAATCAGACTCACAGCTGCAGCTGTTAAATAACTTACTCCATCTTTGTAAACCTGACGAGGCGTTCAGGGCCTCCTGTGTTAATGTTCTAAATGTCTGAGTATGCTCAACACCATCGAGGCTCCGCTCTTAAATAAAGAAATGATGATTCAGAAGTCTTTGTGTTAAACTGTGATGTGGAATTGAAATGAACCGATTAAAGGAAACTTATTGACTGGTATCAGTCTGCACCATCATCAGTCTACATTTATCTGAGATGATCTGAGCTGATGAGTGGTTTGTTATCGTCTCTTCGCTGCGTTCACACGTTCATGTTTCATAATCGCGTGTTCCTTTTCCGTCCATGCTGACTCACACGGTCGGGTTGCGTAACCTTTGTTGTGGCCTCGGCTGAGTCCTGTTTGAGTTCTGTTGAGTTACAGTTCTGTTCAGGCAGGAACGAACCAGCTGAGCCCGCCGCTGATTATATAAACTATATGATGTACAAACGAGGAGTTTGAAGACGCAGGGAGAGGAGGCGTTCTCATGTGATCTCTGATGTTCAGCTGCTCTGAGATCAGGAGGAATCAACGTTTGTGATCAGAATCTGTCTGATGCAACTGACAGCAACTGTTAGCCTAGCATGTAGCTGCTGCAGACAGCAGCTGACTCACATGAAGAAACAACAGAGCTGCTGTTTGTGTGCTAACTCTGTCTCATGTGCCTCAGTCGACCTGCTGGGTGAGCAGCGTGTCGGATAAAGAGGAGGTCGCCGGTTTAACTGTTTAACTCTGCAGGTCACGTGCTGCTTTTCACCTGTGTGAAGTGTTGCTGTATGTGGCTGACCATGAGTCACAGCATCTCAGTCTGTAAGCTCATGAATTCATCTGCGTGTTTCCTCCTCGGGCGTCGCAGGAGGAGACGGATGGTGGATGATGGAGGGAGTGGCTGCTGGATGGAGCTCAGCAGCTCGTCCATTTGCTAAAGTGGAGAGTAGATTTAATCCAGTCGGCCTGTCGACAGCTAATGACAGACAGGCGGCGTTAGCGTTAGCCTCTTTAGCTGCTGCCATTATCAGCAGGTCAATTAGCTTCTTCCTCTTCGTTTTATCTCACACACACACACACACACACACACACACACACACACACACACAAACACACACACACTCTCCTGAGCTAAATTTAGCTGCCGTCCTGTGATGCAGAGCAGAAACAGAGAAGAACAGCTCGTTTCACATGAACCCGGTCCACGAGTCCTCACCACACCGTCAGTGGAACTGTGTGCTGGATCATGAGGACCGGACCCGGTTCTGACAGGTCAGCTGTCGGACCTGAAGAGCTGTCCATGAATAACAGCTCAGATAATGATCACATAGGAGAACCTTTGTCAGTTCTGCAGGGAACATTTTATCTGTTAGTTCTTCAGAGTGCTGTAACCGTGACGATAAAAAGGTTCTCCAGAGAACTCACAGAGCTCCTGTAACATTCTGTATGTATCCTGTAAAATATTTTGTCTTTTTAACTGTTCCTCTCTCTCAGGTCATCAAAATGACAAAGGAAGAAAACTTGGAAGTTCAGGAGAAGGAGAGGCACGACCGGGAGGAGCATGAGGAGGGGAGAGTCCTGACCGAAGAGGAAGAAGAAGAGGAGGAGAAAGAAGAGGAAGAAGAAGAGGACGAAGACGAGGGGGAATATGAGCTAGAAGAGGAGAGGGAGGGCGAGGAGAGGGCAGAGGTCGACGAGGAGGAGGACGACGAGCAGGAGGAGGAGAGAGAGGAGCGGGAGGAAGAGGAGGACGCAACCGGCCGGAGAGGGAGCACGAGGCCGAGGCCGAGCCCGAGCGCTGTCAGTGTCCGAGTACCAGAGTCCGGTACACGAGCCACGGCGCCGAGCCATGGTGCACCCGTCCGCCCAGGCACCGCTGCCCAAAGACTACTGTACGTCATACCACCTTAAATACACACTGTCAGACCACCTTAAATACACACTGTCAGACCACCTTAAACATATACTGTCATACCACCTTAAACATGTACTGTCATACCACCTTAAATGCACACTGTTAGACCACCTTAAACATGTACTGTCATACCACCTTAAATGCACACTGTCATACCACCTTAAATGCATAATGCTGTACCTCTCTGACCAGACTGTTGTACATCATACCACCTTAAAATCAGGCCGTCTGTCACCTGGACAGGTTTACTAGGAAAACCTTTCAAAATAAAAGTCATGTTCAGAGTTCTTATTAACGAACAGATGAACTCTGACTTTAACAGACGGTCAGTGAACGCACCGCAGTCTGTGTGGACGACCGGCTCATTAGTATTCATCAGAGCAGGCCGACCCCATTATGCACTGTGTGTGTGTGTGTGTGTGTGTGTGTGTGTGTGTGTGTGTGTGTGTGTGTGTGTGTGTGTGGCTGAGCCAGTTAACCAGTCACAGTTCTGACTGTGTCCATCATGAGTCTGTCTCTGAGCGTCTCTGCTGTCTGACTGTTACTCAGTGAAATGAAAGCTGCCTCAGCTCAGACTGCAGAGCTGGCAGGAAGAGAAACTGCAGACGTGATGATGGTGACAGAACCAGTAATCCACTGTCTTCTTCTCCATCTGGCCTCTAACTTTCCTCCACCCGTCTCCAGCCTTCACCTTCTTCGACCCCAACGACCCGGCCTGTCTGGAGATCCTCATGGACCCTCGGACCACCATCCCGGAGCTGTTCGCCATCGTGCGTCAGTGGGTTCCTCAGGTGCAGCACAAGATCGACGTCATTGGCAATGAGGTGAGCTCACTGTCATACCGCCTTAAACAGGTCGACACAGTGAGGTGAGCTCGCTGTCATACCGCCTTAAACAGGTCGACACAGTGAGGTGAGCTCGCTGTCATACCGCCTTAAACAGGTCGACACAGTGAGGTGAGCTCGCTGTCATACCGCCTTAAACAGGTCGACACAGTGAGGTGAGCTCGCTGTCATACCGCCTTAAACAGGTCGACACAGTGAGGTGAGCTCGCTGTCATACCGCCTTAAACAGGTCGACACAGTGAGGTGAGCTCGCTGTCATACCGCCTTAAACAGGTCGACACAGTGAGGTGAGCTCGCTGTCATACCGCCTTAAACAGGTCGACACAGTGAGGTGAGCTCTCTGTCATACCGCCTTAAACAGGTCGACACAGTGAGGTGAGCTCGCTGTCATACCGCCTTAAACAGGTCGACACAGTGAGGTGAGCTCGCTGTCATACCGCCTTAAACAGGTCGACACAGTGAGGTGAGCTCGCTGTCATACCGCCTTAAACAGGTCGACACAGTGAGGTGAGCTCGCTGTCATACCGCCTTAAACTGTTGTCGTTGTTGGTTTCAGTTCAGCTTCAAGTTACCTTCATTTGTTTAGCATGACACAAATACAAAGTGGAGACTAATGCACACGAGAAACAATTAAAGAAATAATAAAACCAATAGATTAGATTAAAGACTGCCTAAAGACTGCCTAAAGACTGCTTAAAGACTGCTTAAAGTCTTGGAGGACCTGGGATGTGTTCCTGGTTCCTGCGAGAATGGCCACAAACTTTGAGAAAACCAGGCTAATGCTAACGCCACAGAGACTACTCAAACCTTTCAGCAGTCTGTCTCAGTTGTTGGCTTGGAGCCTGAATCCATGCTCGGATGTCGCTGTCACATTGACCCAGATTCAGTCCTCAGTCCTCTGGACACACTCACACAGATAACGGACAGTGAGCTGTGAGCAGAGCCTGAACGTCAGACTTGATATTTCACATTTCAGTCTGCAGCGAACAAACAGCCAGTCAGCTGTTTAAAGCAGGGATGGAAGCAGCGCCACCTGCAGGATGTTTGATTCAACACGTAAAAACTCTTAGAAACAGACAGATAAATGACAGCTGCCCTGCCGACTCTTCAGAGAACGCTCCCCCAGTAAACAGCCTCCGTCTGGGCAGAGAGCGCCGGGTACGTCCCTCTGTTCACTGACAGCTTCCAGAAGAAACCCGCCAAAATAAAATCCTATACATCAACCAAATGATTAATATTTGTGTCTCTGGTTATTGACGACAAAGTTCAGGACTTGTAGTGTTTTGATTGATGAACCTGGAGACACAGGCCAGCTTCACTTAGTGCTCGTCTTCATCTGAAAACATCAGTCTAACTGAGTCCCCACAATGTCACTGATACAAGTTCAAACACAAACACACTGATAATGACCCAGTTAAAATGGCTGCATGGACCTGAGCAGAGACAGAGTGCTGCAGAGAGAGAGAAGAGATGGGAAGTCATTGAGGCTCGACCATGACTCAGCAGGAAGCTGACTCAGCCTGCAGGAATCAAAGACGGAGACATGACTCATGTCATCTTCAGCTCCAGGTTTGTCTGCGCTGACTTCAGCTGTCTTCTGTGTTTCAGATCCTGAAGCGTGGCTGCCACGTGAACGACCGCGATGGTTTGACTGACATGACGCTTCTTCACTACAGCTGCAAGGCCGGAGCTCACGGAGTCGGTAAGATACGGATCCAGACAGAACATCCTGAGGAAAGACCAGAACCAACCACGAGCTGCTCCAGCAGATATTAGCAACAACAAAGAACCATTCTGCTCTGTTTGTGTCGAGCAGTCAGGTCACCTGACAGGGACAAACACCGTCTGTGCTGGGTTTGTTGGGTCTTCTCAGTCTGGTCCTCCTTGTGTCTTCAGGTGACCCGGCGGCCGCTCTGCGTCTCAGCAGCCAGCTCATCTCTCTGGGCGCTGACGTGAGGTCTGCGAAGCCGCTGGACCAACATGAACGCTCTGCACTACGCCGCTTACTTTGACGTCCCGGAGCTGATCCGAGTCCTGCTCAAAGCGTCCAAACCCAGAGGTGCAGGCGCGTTCCTCGAAGCTTCAGAGCTGCGACTCGTCTGTTGTCCTGTAATAACGTCTTCTTCTTCTTCTGCTTCTGTTCCTGCAGTGTTGAACTCCACGTGCAGTGACTTCCACTATGGCACAGCTCTCCACATCGCTGCCTCCAACCTCTGTCTGGGTGCAGTCAAATGTTTGCTGGAGCACGGAGCCAACCCGACTGTGCGGGTAAGAACATGATGTGCATGAAACCTCCATCGATGATGATGCCATCATTTGGTTGGGTCTGATCTCCTGCACCGTCTTCTTCTCTGCAGAATGATAAGGGCCTGGTCCCGGCTGACGTGGTCCCTGACCCGATGGACATGAGCCTGGACAAGGCGGAGGCGGCCATGGTGGCCAAAGAGCTGAAGCAGCTGCTGCTGGACGCCGTCCCTCTCAGCTGTAACCTTCCCAGAGCCACGCTGCCCAACTACGACAACATCCCAGGAAACCTGATGCTGTCCTCGCTGGGCCTGAAGCTGGGAGAGCGAGTTCTGCTGGACGACATGAAGGTCAGAGGAACACTGACGAGGAAATGTGCTTATTTAAAGCAGCTGCTGAGCAAAACAGTGTGACATGAAGCACTGGCTGTGTTTATGGGTTGTCCTGGATTGAAGAACTGGACTCAGCTGGTTCTGCTAAAGAAGGAAGCACACCGAGTTGTTCGTATGTTGGCTTAAATTTGAACATCAGTTTACGGTTTATTAGCAAAGATTAGCATGAAATCTGACTTTACTCACGTGAACCTCGACACGCTCTGTCCGATATCTAAACATCGAGGTGTCACGACTTCCTTAAATCGGTGCTGTAACCGTGTGCAGACCCGTTCAGTACCCGTTCCTTTGGTTTGGCCTTGTTCTGTTTGAGCTTTGAACAGTGTGTTCTCACTGTGTAGCTCCAGAGAGACCAGAGCAGAGACGACAGCCCGCCTGCAAACCTCAAACAGGTTGGTTGGACCGGGCGCCGTCTGGAAAGCAGAAAGCCTCAGCTGACTCTCTGACAACAACTTCCTGTCACATGACAAACTAAAAACCGTCTGAACTTTATCCCTCTGTCTCTTTCTCAGACCGGCACTCTGAGGTTTTGCGGTACAACGGAGTTCGCCAGCGGTCAGTGGGTCGGCGTGGAGCTCGACGAGCCGGAGGGGAAAAACGACGGCAGCGTGGGCGGCGTTCGATACTTCATCTGCCCTCCTAAACTCGGTACGCTCAACATTTATTACCTTACAAAAAGCTGTTTTGTTGTTGCTGCCCTCTGCTGGACCGAACCATCGCTGTACAGACTGTTTGTCTGTTTCTGCCCTGCAGGGATTTTTGCCCCGGTGTCAAAGATTTCCAAGGCTGTGGATCAGACTCCTTCATCCGTCACCTCCACCCCTCGGACCCCGCGCATAGACCTGGCGTCCCGCCTCGCCGGGAAGACCAAGAAGGAGAAAGAAAAGAAGGAGAAGGAGAGAGAGAAAGGTATCATGGCTGTAACGTTGGTAGTTTTGCACTTCAGTCTGTCTGTATGAGTCCGTCAGTCTGAGCTGTGCTCGTCGTTCACAGCCCACAGGAAGAAGACGTCGGTCGCCAGTCTGGATCCGGAGGGGCTGAACGTGGAAGTCGGAGATCAGGTTCTGGTGGCTGGACAGAAAAATGGCATTGTACGCTTCTACGGAAAGACCGACTTCGCTCCAGGTCAGTCTGCTGGTCTCCAGCAAAGACGTCTCTGAAGAGCAACCTGAGCCGTCAGGCTCTAACACTGAGCTGTGTCCGCGCAGGTTACTGGTTTGGCATCGAGTTGGATCAGCCGACAGGAAAACACGACGGCTCGGTGTTTGGAGTGCGCTACTTCAGCTGCCTGCCCAAATACGGAGTGTTCGCTCCGCCATCCCGTGTCCAGAGGTGAGACTTTATTCCAGAGGTCACTCACTCATCCTTTGACCAGCATCTCCTGACGTCATGGCGACTGTTTTTATCGTTGTTGTTTTGTCAGAATCGGAGGTCCTAAAGACGGCTCACAGGGCGACAAGTCCATGGTGAAGAAAGTCCACCAAGTCACCAGTGAGTGTGTTTCTGTGGCAGACTTGAGCTTTAGTGCATTACTCATAACATTTAATCAACATTTAATCAACATTTAATCAACATTTAATCAACATTATTCATCTGTGTGTGTCCTGCAGTGTCACAGCCGAAGCGTAACTTCAACACGATGCGTTCTCCTAAAGACCTGACCTCGGAGAGCTCCATATCCAGGTGAGAACAGAGACGGACAGGTAGATGTTCAGACTGTGGCCTCCAAACACAGCTGATCAGATCCATAAACACTGATACCAAAACACCTGAGAGTATTATTATTATTATAATATGTCAGATTTACTGTATCTGAGACACCTGGTGGAATGTTGATGTTCTTCTTCCTCCTCCTCCTCCTCCTCCTCCTCCTCTCCCTCTCCCTCCTCTCTCCCTCCTCCTCTCCCTCTCCCTCCCCTCTCCCTCCTCCTCCCCTCTCTCCACTCCTCCTCTCCCTCTGCCCTCTCCTATCCCTCCTCTCTTCCTCCTCCCTCTCCCTCCTCCTCTCACTCTCTCTACCCTCCTCCTCCTCCTCCTCTCCCTCATCCCTCCTCCTCTCCCTCCTCCTCCCTCCTCCTCCTCCTCCCTCCTCCTCCTCCCTCCATCCTCCTCCCTCCTCCTCTCCCTCCCTCACTCCTCTCCTCCTCCCTCCTCCTCTCCCCTCCTCCTCCTCCTCCTCCTTCCTCCCTCTCCCTCCTCCTCCTCCTCCTGTCCTCCCTCCTCCCTCTACCTCCTCTATCCCTCCTCCTCCTCCTCCTCTTTCCTCCCTCCTCCTCTCCCCCTCTCCCTCCTCCCTCCTCCCTCCTCCTCCTCCTTCTCCCTCCCTCCTCTCCCCCCCCCCTCCTCCTCCTCCCTCCTCCTCTCCCTCCTCTCTCCCTCTCCTCCCTCCCTCCTCTCTTCCTCTTCCTCCCTCCTCCCCTCCTCCTCCCTCCTCCCTCCTATCCCTCTCTCCCTCCATCCCCCTCCTCCTCCTCCTCCTCCTCCTCACCTCCCTCCTCCTCTCTCCCTCCTCCTCCTCCTCCTCCTCCTCCTCTCTCCCTCCTCCCTCCTCCTCCTCCTCCTCCACCCTCCTCTCCCTCCTCTCTTCCTCTTCCTCCTCCTCCATCCTCCTCCTCCTCCTCCTCCTCCTCCTCCTCCTCCTCCTCTCTCCTCCTCTCCTCCCCTCCTCCCTCCTCCTCTTCCTCCTCCAGGCTGCTGTTCTGCTGTTGGTTTCCGTGGATGCTGCGTGCTGAGATGCAGTCCTAACCACGCCCTTGGTCTCTCCTCTTCTTCCTCCATCTTTTTCTTTCTCCTCTCTTCACTGTCGTCAGTCAGTCTCCTCGTAGTGAAACTCCCTCCTCCTCCTCCTCCTCCTCCTCCTCCTTCTTCTTCTTCTCTCTCTCTTACTCTCAGCCCAGATCTCTCTAATTTAGCCGTTCTATAGCAAATCTATAGTGCCTTGTATCTGATCAAAACGTCCTGCATTCCTTTAATCAAACTCAATCCAGCTCTGCTAAAGCTATTCCCTCAAATATTCTCTTCACAGATTTAGTTTCATCTCATCGTCTCATCGTATTCGTCCACGTCGTGTCTTTGTTTGAAGAACCTGCTGTTCAGTCTGTCACGATAAAAACCACCAAACATTCGCGTGCGCTGCTGCGTGTTCAGGTTGGCACCATCGAGCTGAACGTTAGAACGTAATGCTGATGTTGCCTCAGTACAGTACGCATACTCGTCAAATCCTGGAAGATATTCTGGAAAAGTACCGGTTGAGTGAAACCGGGCCGCCGTGACGCCGTGACGCCGTGAGAGCTGCTGGAAGCTTCAAACTGCAAACTGTTGTAGTTGTGTCGCGTTGACCGTTTACACCTCGACTGAAACACTGTCTTCAACATAAACTGTCTAAAACTGGATGTAGTCTCTGTGACGTCCCCACAGACTGTCTAAAACTGGACGAGTCTCTGTGACGTCCTCGCAGACTGTCTAAAACTTGGATGTAGTCTCTGTGACGTCCCCACAGACTGTCTAAAACAGGATGTAGTCTCTGTGACGTCCCTGCAGACTGTCTAAAACAGGATGTAGTCTCTGTGACGTCCCCACAGACTGTCTAAAACAGGATGTAGTCTCTGTGACGTCCCTGCAGACTGTCTAAAACTGGACATAGTCTCTGTGACGTCCTCGCAGACTGTCTAAAACTTGGACGTAGTCTCTGTGACGTCCCCACAGACTGTCTAAAACAGGATGTAGTCTCTGTGACGTCCCCGCAGACTGTCTAAAACTGGACATAGTCTCTGTGACATCCCCACAGACTGTCTAAAACTGGACGTAGTCTCTGTGACGTCCCCACAGACTGTCTAAAACTGGACATAGTCTCTGTGACGTCCCCACAGACTGTCTAAAACTGGACGTAGTCTTCGTGACGTCCCCGCAGACTGTTGTAAACGTCACGTTGTAAACGACATTATAACATGGAGACTGACTCACTTGTGGAGCCGGCCTCGAGTGGACAACAAGGGGAAGTGCAGTTTGTGCAGTTTGTGCAGTTTGTGGTTTCTTGGTGTTAGACGAGGTGTAAACGGGGCAGTTGCAGCGTTTGTGTGGACGTGTTGGACTCGAATCCGACTGCTTCTTCTTCATAACTCATCTGCGACCAAGAGCTTCATTTAACGCTTGTGGCTGTGTTCTGTGTCAGGACGCTCTCTCCACCTGGTTCTGGTACCAGTGAGTCAGACCGGGCCGCGGTCCAGAGCCACGATAACACGTAACAAATCTCCAACCTAGAAAACTTTAGACTGTGTGAAGAACTTTGATCACCTGCACGCTTTAATCTCAGATGAACTGAAACAGGGTTAATTAATAATGTATTTATCATAGTGTTTATATTTTTTTATCTTCCTGAATCATTTAGACGACAGACAGATCATTGGTCACGCACGGCGAGCGAGCTGAATTTAACCGGACAGCTCGAAGCTGCTGCAGTTCATGTAGTCTCTAATAGTTATTACTTCTAACTTAGAGTAACAGTCATTGGTAATCAGTGTGTGCTACAGTATATTACAAACACAGCTACAATCCTCGTTAACCAAAATGCTAACAGACCCAAAACAATGATTTTAATTTTTATTTGATGCAACTTCAAACTCTCAAAGTGTTTTCAGCCCCGCTGCATGTCAGATGAATGTTTTTGTGTTAATCTGAGCTTTAAAATCATCCGAGTTGAATCTTTGTTCGTCCATTTCTTTGTCCCGTCATCGGACATCCATCTCCTCCATCTCGAGGTTTTTTAAATTTAAACCCTGATAAACTCTGCAGAGTTCATAATATCTGTAAAAGCTTTCCTTCTTCTCCCCCCTCTTCTCTCATCCTTCCTTCTCTCCGTTTAAATAAGACTTTTTGTGAATGTGAGACAAAAACACGATTAATCTTAAACATACGTGTGCTTAATGTTTCAAATCTCTCTTGAAGTCTGTGCATAACTGAAAACAGCAATATGTGAACAGTGTACCAGTCTCTGTGTGTTGATGTTTCTCTGTAAGCACACTAAAACAGAGAGATGAACACGCTCACACTCTGACGGCCGAGGCTGGAACCGACCTGTGGAGGTGCAAACACACCTGAGTGGACGGGAGAGGCAAACTTTCCATTTTCCACTGGAAATCTGGAAAATTCCCAAACTCTGTTCTTGAGTTTTGGTCCCTCCGTCTTCACTCTGGTTGCTCTGTGTGGATTCACAGACTTCAAACTCAGCAGGCTGAACTTTGTTGATGCTTTGTCGGGTGTTGGTCTCAGTTGGTCTTCGAGCTCTGCAGCCTCGGCTAAAGGAAACACTCTGTGGTTGCTCCTGCACACTGCTGTTGATAATTGTTCTTTTGTGCCCGTGGAATCAGCTTCAGCATTATAGTCCTGATAACTACAGCGCTTTCACACATCAGGTGTTCAGAGTCGTAAAGCTTTTCATTCTTGCTTAAACTCAAAGCTCTGAACGAGACAGCGAGTGTGGTCTCTCTGGAGTTGGAGGTTGTGTGAACGTTCCTGCCCTGGTAGCACTTCTGTTGGCCCGCTCAGCTGTTACAGCAAGTCCTCAAAACGTACTCTCATACGACGTCCCTGCAAATAGTGATCAAGGATCCAGATTTTCCACATCTGTCTAACTGAAGTCAGACTTATGCTCCACTTGTAGTAACTTTTCTGAAATGTAACTTTGACTCTGGGTATTAAACATGTTCTGGAAGACGTTTCTTGAGAATGTGACAATCTGGATGTCACGATATGCAGACGACTCACAGCTTTACCTTCCTACCCTGATGATGCCGTTAGCTACTCCCCCCTGCTGTAAGAGCCCGATGAACTAAAGTAACCCACATGTTAGAGTTTACATCTGTGTACAACAAACACAGGAAGTGTTGTGCTGCAGCGCGCTGTCATAGAGCTGTCAGCATCAGCCGGCTCCTTCATCTTAGGTGACGTCAGTGGACCACAGTGATGGTTGAGGTTTGTCTTTGTACAGTAAACGTACAGTACAGTCAATGTGTCTCAGTGAAGCTTCTGTTGGTTTGAACATAGTGTTCTTACTGCTGTGTAAATGTGGAGCTTTCTCTGGTTTGGCCACTAAGTGTCACTGCTGAGTCACAGACAAACTGTTACATAAGCTTTCCTCACTACATATTCTCTATTAGTTTTCTCAGTTTAAAGGACTACAGTGGCTCTGCGTGTTTTAGCTCTTTGACTGTCACTGAAGGTTATCGTAGCTTCTTCAGCTCTGACTGACTGATGGGAAGTCCCAGGTATCTGTAAACGCTGACTGGTGACCAGCTGACGTGACATGAAGTGTCATAAACAGATTTATGTCACTGAATCTCTCTGCAGTGACGTTCAAACCTCTGGAAGTTCATTTTTATTTGGAAAGCTGCTGCCTGAAGGGGAGGAAGTCCATCACTGATCATCAGTAAAGTCATCTGTAGTTTATTGGCTGAGACATTCACAGTCGCTGGTTTGTCCTTTAAATCTATAATCGATCGGTGTGCGTGTCTGAGATTATACCGTTGAACTCATTCTCATAGAAACTAACTCGGCACTGGTTGTTTTAACATTAATATGTCTTAAGAATCGACAGTATATAGCCTATATTTTGATAACTTCACTTAAGTGTACTTTTTGTTTTGTAGTGTGTGTGTGTGCGTTCCTTTGTGCTCAGTTACAGTCCGTGTGTGTGAGTAACTCCTGTTTTAAAAGTGTGTGACGCTGTCGGGCGTTGGCGGGGAGGAAGGAGAACGGGAGGAACGAGCATCAGACGTCTTCATCCTCAGATACTCACTGCATGCTCTCTCTCTCTCTCAAACTCTCTCTGTGTTTCCTGATTTGGTTTTTCAGTATCTGTCTGTATCTTCTCCTCATCAGCATGGAAGTGCTTCTAACTCTATGAATATAATAAAGAATTTGATGTTGTTTTTCTACCTCTCCTGTCCATTGCTTTTACTCGCCATTATACTCACTGTTATATTGCACAGCTCCTGTTCTGGCACGACACTCTTCCCCAAACTAACTTTATCTCCAGAACTGGATGTAAAATCTGCATCTTAAAGTAACTCTCTGTCACATTTGAGGTATTGAAGTAACATATACTCAAAATTCAACTTTGAAGCTTCAGGATCGTGTTTAACACGACGTGCTGAGCTCCTCTCAAACATTTGAACAGTTAAAGAAACAACAGACTGCATTCATATCATAACTCCATTTATTTCTTCATGAAACACGTTACAAAGGTACAAAGGGTGCTCGTGTTTGAAACCTGACTTCAATAAATTACATAGAACTTAAAAAAATAATTTAAAACTAGAAAAATCTCTGAACTGCAGCAACATTTTCAAGTGTCCGACTGTCCCCAGTGTCCCCTGAATGCATCATCACAAACGTCCACCCTGTCCAGGTGCCTCTGAGCAGGATGTGACCTTTGACCTCCGGAGGTGAGAGTCTGTGCACGCAGTGAGTTTGACCTCTGAGCAGCAGATGGGACGTTCAGAGGCAGGAGGAGAAGAGTTTCATCTCCGCTGCAGCGCCGCGGGGCGGGGACGGAGACTTGGCCTTCGAGCCGCTGCGCTTGCCGCTTCCTGCGGGCTCTGCGGTTCTTAAACCAGACCTGGAGAGAGAGAGAGAGAGAGTTTAAACTACAGGCTCAGTGAAAACAGACTTCATTTGCCATATAAATGAAAAACAGTGCGTAATCGGTGCGTAATGGAGAGCTTTTACGCGTCATGGAGAGCTTTTACGCGTCATGGAGAGCTTTTACGCGTCATGGAGAGCTCTTGCGCAGCTGTCCTGCTCCATCCTAAAGTAACCCCCCTGAGTGGACATCATGTCGGACTCACCCTCACTGTCTCCTCGCTCAGCCCGGTGCTCCTCGCCACCTCGGCTCGCGCCTCCACCGCCGGGTAGTCGGTGAGCTCGAACAGCGCCTCGAGCCTCTTGGTTTGGCTGTCGGTGAACACCGTCCTCATCCGGGACTTCTGACGAAGCTGCGACTGCGCGGACACCCCGGCTTGGTGGTAACCATGGTAACCCGCCAACTGCTGCGCATCTGGAGGGAGAAACACGTGACAGCCCGAGTTAAGAAACTTTCCTCGTGACGGTGATGAAACGTTAAGGTGAGTCAGACGCTCAGCTTTACCTGCGGAGTCCTGGCTGCTGCTGAAGTGCACGTAAACTCCAGAGTTCGGATAAATGCTGCTGTGATGGAAGCCTGGTCCGTACGGGTAATACGCCTCTCCAAAGCCCATCCCTCGGTACTGCAGGCAGCCTGGCACCGGCACCGGGACCGGAGCGGGAGCTCTGAGACTCCCGGAGTCCAGACTGAAGCCGCCGGGCAGCCCGTACAGGTATCCGTCCGGTGAGAACTCCATGGCCGGGCTGCTTGTGTCCGAGCTGCGGGGAGAGGATGCGCTCGATGCTGAAGTCTGACACTCTGCTGGTTCCGTCCATGATTCTGACCTGAGAAGCTGCTGAGGCCTCTGAGCTCTGAGGGTCCAGTTTTAAACACAGGTCTGGATCTGCCATCAAACACCTGACGGCTCTTTACATATGCTAATGAGCTCGCGTCTTAATATGTTAATCGGCGTGTTTGATGGTTGAAGTTCAGTCAGACATGAGAAGAAACGCAGACTTTGATTTGACCTCTGAACTCTTTGATTCATTTTCTTCATTTAATCTCCTGATGAACAAACAGACACTGCGCATGTGCAGTAACATGTTATTCATTTAAAATACTTTTATTTTGGAGGGCTGTTAGTAAAGTTAGTTTATTTTTAAAAGTTTGTTCATCAGTGAAACGTGACTTAATGAAACTTCAATGTTTGTTTCAAACTGAGAGAAACTGTGACAAAGTTGAAATGAATCTTTGTTAATTATCCAGTTTAATTAGTTTCATGTTTCTGTGGAGACATTCAGAGTGAGACATGTTCAGACCAGCAGGTGGCAGCAGGCGCCTGATGAGTCTGTTAAAACTGAAACAATCAGTTTTTATATTTTATTTATTTAAATGTTTCTTTTCTTTCACGTCTCATGAAGTTTAGTAACTCGCTGCTGATCACTGAAACTCATTCACCTCCGTCTGCTGCTGCAGGACAGCGTGCAGTGTGTGTTTGTGTCCTGCAGAGGTCAGCAGCGCTGTGGACAGCTGATGGTGTGTGTGTGTGTGTGTGTGTGTGTGTGTGTGTGTGTCTCACAGACTCACTGCAGACTCGTCTTAAAGATTTCAGTGAAACCAGCTTTGATCTGCAGCTCAGGATCTTTGTCACGTCACAGGTCAGAGGTTCAAACAGAGTGTGACACAGGAAGCTTGTAACATGTCAGACAGGTAAACACACACACACACACACACACACACACACTCATGGTGAAGTAAGAGTTTAAAATGAAAGTCAGTCTGAACCTGAACGTTTTAAATCACAACATCTGTGTGTGATTCATCATGAAGGTCCTTCAAATAAGAAAATGAGGTTTTTATTTTGATGTCTCAGGTACAGCAGTTTTTAAAGGAGCAGTAGTATTCTGCAGGAATGTGTAGTACTTTGTAGGAATGTGTAGTACTTTGTAGGAATGTGTAGTACTTTGTAGGTATGTGTAGTACTTTGTAGGTATGTGTAGTACTTTGTAGGAATGTGTAGTACTTTGTAGGAATGTGTAGTACTTTTACACAAAGTAAACATTCATTCTTCTTTTATCTCTACATTAAAAACATTTCTCGGTTGTTGTCGATCGTCCATCACGGCTGCTGATGTGACCTGATGTTAGCTCAGTCTGACTTCTGAGGGAAGATCAATAACAGATCAATCAGTGATCAATAACAGATCAATCAGTGATCAATAACAGATCAATCAGTGATCAATAACAGATCAATCAGTGATCAATAACAGATCAATCAGCGCGGTCTCTTTGAAGCTCCTCTGATCTGATCGATCACTAACGGCCATGAAAGCAGCAGAAAGAAACAGATTATCAAAGATCAAAGATCAGAGAGGCTGAGCTCATTTAAATATTAAATGAGCTCAGAGTGTTTATCTTTGAGCTGAAGTCAGTTTAATTAATAAATCTAATAAACACTTTCTGAAGAAATAATTTGCTGATGGTAAAAAGCAGTTTTTCCTCTTTGTTGTGTAATAGCTGATAATTACAGATCACATGATCAATGATCCGTGCTGTGAGGTTTGTTCCTCTGGACTGTTTGTCTCAGCATGAGTCAGCAAAACGTCCTGAAGCCCTCGGACTGCTCCCTGAGCTGGGCCGAGCTGGGCCGGGCTGGGCCGGGCTGGGCCGGGCTGGACTCCCTCTCTCTGCTCTCCATCAGCTGATCAGTAAACATGGCTGGAGTTCATTGGCAGGGCCGTGTGGACGAGCTTCAGTTCCCTGCTGCTCTCTCCTTCCACGTCGGCTGAGCTTCAACGCTGTGTGAGACGCTTCACTGGGTCTCGGTGCTGTTTGTACTGGCCGGGTTTCAGTCCAGCGTGGCCCAAACGTGCTGAAATATGATGATTATCATGTGATTAACGACGAGCTCCATTACTCTGTGACCTGAACTGTGACATGAGTGAGATAAGAAGAGAATAATGAAGAAATAAGATGATTAACTGCTAATTAAAGTCAGATTTTAATCGTCATGTGAGACGTGACACCTGGCCTAAAAACTGACGCATGCAATAAACAATAAGACAGAATAATATGTCCATTCATCCAGTCTGACTATTAAAGATCCAAATGTTAATTATCGCTGAAGTCCGTCTGAGGCTGATGGGCTCGTCATTAGTTTTGGTCATTTGGTCACAAATTAAAAGTTTGATGATCTGATGACTGAAAAGTTTTTAAGACGTCTGAACCGAACGTCAGAGGAACACAGTCCCAGAGACGTCTGTGGGGGCGTCTCAGAGACTACGTCCAGGTTTTAGACAGTCTGCGGGGACGTCTCAGAGACTACGTCCAGGTTTTAGACAGTCTGCGGGGACGTCACAGAGACTACGTCCAGGTTTTAGACAGTCTGCGGGGACGTCTCAGAGACTACGTCCAGGTTTTAGACAGTCTGCGGGGACGTCTCAGAGACTACGTCCAGGTTTTAGACAGTCTGCGGGGACGTCACAGAGACTACGTCCAGGTTTTAGACAGTCTGCGGGGACGTCACAGAGACTACGTCCAAGTTTTAGACAGTCTGCGGGGACGTCACAGAGACTACGTCCAGGTTTTAGACAGTTTAGGCTCCGTCCACTCGTCGCGATAGGTCAGTCTCTGTCTGGGATGAATTTTGAGATCAGCCATAAAAAGGATGAAGACTGAGACTGAGACAGTGAGACAGACTGAGACAGTGAGACAGACTGAGACAGACTGAGACACTGAGACAGACTGAGACAGACTGAGACAGTGAGACAGACTGAGGTTTGAGTCTCATCCAGTCTGATGTTTGTCTGTAGCCCAGTGCTGACCTGAGCCGTCTGAGGACAGCAGACAGGAATGCAGATCATTTATTGATGAGGATGAGCTGATCTGCTCCTTCTGCTTCAGTTTGTGAATGAAACGTCGTCAGTCTGACGAGACGCTGCTGGAAACTCTCCCCGCTCGACGGATGACTCATCTCTGCATCTGCATCAGTTTGGAAGTATCGACTGTTGGACCGAACGGTCACAGCTCTGTGTGTTCGGTTGTCTTTGCTTTTATGATGCGCTCTGGCTCAGGATCATCAGTCACATCTGTGATGCAGATAAAAGGAGTCGAGCACAAAGAGTTACAGGACCAGGACCAGGACCAGGACCAGGACCCAGCCTGGATTTTAACTGACTCAGCAGGATTTCTCTGGATTAAAATGAGGAGAACACGCTGAGTTCAAACCGCCTAATTTGACAGATTTAAGTGGCTCTTTAAACTGCAGGCGGAAGCTCAGCTCGCCGTCTGTCGTTTATTTCACCAACCACTAAAAGTCAGTCCCAGATTTACTCTTGTCCGGCGGCTTCTTGCTCGCTCACTCTCTCCTTTTCTCTTCTTAGCTTCCTCCGTCAGCGTCCTCTTCACTCTCTGCTCCTCTGCCATCATGTCCATAGAAGCTGCTGACTGCTGGACCTGAACACTTCTTCTTCTTCTTCTTCTTCTTCTTCTTCTTCTTCTTCTTCTTCTTCTTCTTCTTCTTCTTCTTCTTCTTGTGCAGATGTTGTGGACAGCACCGGTGGCCCCGCAGAGACGTGTCCTCTCCTTGATCCTGCACCTCAGGGGAGGTTACACTCCTGTTAAACCTCTGAAGGTTGAACATCTGCTCCTCTGCTGTGGACTTCAGACTCAACAAGTTAATTAAGTGTCCAACACTAAAACGTCTCACAGGTTATATGAAACAACTCCACTGTCTAAAACCTGGACGTAGTCTCTGTGACGTCTCCACAGACTGTCTAAAATCTGGACGTAGTCTCTGTGACGTCCCCGCAGACTGTCTAAAACCTGGACGTAGTCTCTGTGACGTCTCCACAGACTGTCTAAAACCTGGTCGTAGTCTCTGTGACGTCCTACAGACTGTCTAAAACAGTCAGACAGACTACACACACGCTCCCTGGGAGCAGTCAGAGGTTTGGTGCCTTGCTCAAGGAGGGCACGGGTCACTGCTACTGTGGTCCACGATGGACGCTCTGATGCTTCCTCTGCTAAAGGAAGTAAGGAAGCATCGAAGCAGCTTCAGAGGACTCACGGCGCTCTTATCCCGGGTCATTTCACTCAGTTAAAAACCTGCTGGACCGGAGTCTGACACCGGGTCATTTCACTTACATAGCACTGACTCACTGCAGTTTGAAGCTGTGTCCAGCAGGAGGCGCCGCAGGCAGACAGACGGGGAGGTAAAAAGCATTATGTAACGTCTGAGTCTCCTCAGTTTGTCTTTTATCTCTTCATCGACTTCTTTCATGTTATTTGTTCTCAGCGTGGCGCCGTCATCTCCTGCTCACCTGTGTGAACCAATGAAATCACCTGGAAAGAAAACAGGAAGACATCCAGCTTCTCTTTGTCTCAAACACTCCAGACAGTCATTAGACAACTGTCCGACCTTCGCTGCTCTTCATAGCCCATGGGACACACACACACACACACACACACACACACACACAGCCGGCCTAAACACACACGAGGAAATGAATTCACACTCACACACACACACACACACACACACACACCCTCCCGCCGTGCTGTGCGACACCTGAGGCGGTACAGAAGTCTTTCTCTGAATAATGTGATCTCTCTTCAGGCGCGCTTGATTTAACTCAACTCTGCAGGATTCTCACTCCGGCAAAGATCCGCCCATCTTATGATGAATCAAACGCACCCCCAGGTTTCCACGGAGACGCACAGGACATGATGGGACTGAAGGGATTCGAACCTCTCTGAATAATTTCAGTCAGCGCTTTCATGAATTATTTTGAAGGGTGTTATTTTAGATCTGTTGAGGTTTATCTCAGCTGGTTAAACTCTGGTGGGACTCGAACCCAGAACCTTTGAGTCACTCCTCTTGTATTTAACTAGTTGACGTGAAGCTGTCATAGGTTCTACGTGGAGCCATGCTGAGTATCCTGGTCCACTACAGGCAGGTCAGCTGTCTGTCTGTGCGGCTCTGTGGCGCAATGGATAGCGCATTGGACTTCTAGTTGAACACAAGAGATGTGATTCAAAGGTTGTGGGTTCGAGTCCCACCAGAGTCGATCTTTAAGGTCATACAGATGAGGTTTAGATAGATAGAACCTCATGAGCTGTCTCATCATTTATCTATAACATGGTGTTTACATGGTCTTCACCACGATGTTGAACATCAACCTTCACATCACACTCAAGTCCAACGTGCCACAAACTTTACACGTCCAACATGAAGCGGGTTCGCTGTTGAGAACTTTTGCAGAAATACAGTGACGTGCTCAGTGTGTTATGGGTTCAACACCAAGTCAAAAGACCTCCTCAGAGAGGCTCTGTGGCGCAATGGACAGCGCGTTGGACTTCTAGATAAGCTCAGGAGAAGTAATTCAAAGGTTGTGGGTTCGAGTCCCACCAGAGTCAAATAAAACACCTCTTGCTTTTGAAAACTTCAGCAGTAAGACGATTTGTATTTGGATAAACACTTTTTCTGCACCTCACCTCTAAAGACATACTCTGGTGGGACTCGAACCTACAACCTTTGAGTCGCTCCTCTTGTGTTTAAGTAGGTGACGTGAAGCTGTCATAGGTTCTACATGGAGCCATGCTGAGTATCCTGGTCCACTACAGGCAGGTCAGCTGTCTATCTGTGCGGCTCTGTGGCGCAATGGATAGCGCATTGGACTTCTAGTTCAACACAAGAGAAGTGATTCAAAGGTTGTGGGTTCGAGTCCCCCCAGAGTCGATCTTTAAGGTCATACAGATAAGGTTTAGATAGATAGAACCTCATGAGCTGTCTCATCATTCATCTATAACATCTATAATATGGTCAACACCACGATGTTGAACATCAACCTTCACATCACACTCAAGTCCAACGTGCCACAAACTTTACACGTCCGACATGACGCGGGTTCGCTGTTGAGAACTTGTGCAGAAATACTGTGACGGGCTCAGAGTGTTATGGGTTCAACACCAAGTCAAAAGACCTCCTCAGAGAGGCTCTGTGGCGCAATGGACAGCGCGTTGGACTTCTAGATAAGCTCAGGAGAAGTAATTCAAAGGTTGTGGGTTCGAGTCCCACCAGAGTCAAATAAAACGCCTCCTTGCTTTTGAGAACTTCAGCAGTAAGACGATTTGTATTTGGATAAACACTTTTTCTGCACCTCACCTCTAAAGACAGACTCTGGTGGGACTCAAACCTACAACCTTTGAGTCACTCCTCTTGTATTTAACTAGTTGACGTGAAGCTGTCATAGGTTCCACGTGGAGCCATGCTGAGTATCCTGGTCCACTACAGGCATGTCAGCTGTCTCTCTGTGTGGCTCTGTGGCGCAATGGATAGCGCATTGGACTTCTAGTTGAACACAAGAGAAGTGATTCAAAGGTTGTGGGTTCGAGTCCCACCAGAGTCGATCTTTAAGGTCATACAGATGAGGTTTAGATAGATAGAACCTCATGAGCTGTCTCATCATTCATCTATAACATGGTGTTTACATGGTCTTCACCACGATGTTGAACATCAACCTTCACATCCAAGTCCAACATGACGCGGTTTCGCGGTTGAGAACTTTTGCAGAAATACAGTGACGTGCTCAGTGTGTTATGGGTTCAACACCAAGTCAAAAGACCTCCTCAGAGAGGCTCTGTGGCGCAATGGACAGCGCGTTGGACTTCTAGATAAGCTCAGGAGAAGTAATTCAAAGGTTGTGTGTTCGAGTCCCACCAGAGTCAAATAAAACGCCTCCTTGCTTTTGAGAACTTCAGCAGTAAGACGATTTGTATTTGGATAAACACTTTTTCTGCACCTCACCTCTAAAGACATACTCTGGTGGGACTCGAACCTACAACCTTTGAGTCTCTCCTCTTGTGTTTAAGTAGGTGACGTGAAGCTGTCATAGGTTCTACGTGGAGCCATGCTGAGTATCCTGGTCCACTACAGGCAGGTCAGCTGTCTATCTGTGCGGCTCTGTGGCGCAATGGATAGCGCATTGGACTTCTAGTTGAACACAAGAGAAGTGATTCAAAGGTTGTGGGTTCGAGTCCCACCAGAGTCGATCTTTAAGGTCATACAGATAAGGTTTAGATAGATAGAACCTCATGAGCTGTCTCATCATTCATCTATAACATCTATAACATGGTCTACACCACGATGTTGAACATCAACCTTCACATCACATCCAAGTCCAACGTGCCACAAACTTTACACGTCCGACATGACGCGGGTTCGCTGTTGAGAACTTGCGCAGAAATACTGTGACGGGCTCAGAGTGTTATGGGTTCAACACCAAGTGAAAAGGCCTCCTCAGAGAGGCTCTGTGGCGCAATGGACAGCGCGTTGGACTTCTAGATAAGCTCAGGAGAAGTAATTCAAAGGTTGTGGGTTCGAGTCCCACCAGAGTCAAATAAAACACCCCCTTGCTTTTGAGAACTTCAGCAGTAAGACGATTTGTATTTGGATAAACACTTTTTCTGCACCTCACCTCTAAAGACAGACTCTGGTGGGACTCAAACCTACAACCTTTGAGTCACTCCTCTTGTATTTAACTAGTTGACGTGAAGCTGTCATAGGTTCCACGTGGAGCCATGCTGAGTATCCTGGTCCACTACAGGCATGTCAGCTGTCTATCTGTGCGGCTCTGTGGCGCAATGGATAGCGCATTGGACTTCTAGTTGAACACAAGAGAAGTGATTCAAAGGTTGTGGGTTCGAGTCCCACCAGAGTCGATCTTTAAGGTCATACAGATGAGGTTTAGATAGATAGAACCTCATGAGCTGTCTCATCATTTATCTATAACATGGTGTTTACATGGTCTTCACCACGATGTTGAACATCAACCTTCACATCCAAGTCCAACATGACGCGGGTTCGCGGTTGAGAACTTTTGCAGAAATACAGTGACGTCCTCAGTGTGTTATGGGTTCAACACCAAGTCAAAAGACCTCCTCAGAGAGGCTCTGTGGCGCAATGGACAGCGCGTTGGACTTCTAGATAAGCTCAGGAGAAGTAATTCAAAGGTTGTGGGTTCGAGTCCCACCAGAGTCAAATAAAACACCCCCTTGCTTTTGAAAACTTCAGCAGTAAGACGATTTGTATTTGGATAAACACTTTTTCTGCACCTCACCTCTAAAGACATACTCTGGTGGGACTCGAACCTACAACCTTTGAGTCGCTCCTCTTGTGTTTAAGTAGGTGACGTGAAGCTGTCATAGGTTTTACGTGGAGCCATGCTGAGTATCCTGGTCCACTACAGGCAGGTCAGCTGTCTGTCTGTGCGGCTCTGTGGCGCAATGGATAGCGCATTGGACTTCTAGTTGAACACAAGAGAAGTGATTCAAAGGTTGTGGGTTCGAGTCCCACCAGAGTCGATCTTTAAGGTCATACAGATAAGGTTTAGATAGATAGAATCTCATGAGCTGTCTCATCATTCATCTATAACATCTATAACATGGTCTACACCACGATGTTGAACATCAACCTTCACATCACATCCAAGTCCAACGTGCCACAAACTTTACACGTCCGACATGACGCGGGTTCGCTGTTGAGAACTTGTGCAGAAATACTGTGACGGGCTCAGAGTGTTATGGGTTCAACACCAAGTGAAAAGGCCTCCTCAGAGAGGCTCTGTGGCGCAATGGACAGCGCGTTGGACTTCTAGATAAGCTCAGGAGAAGTAATTCAAAGGTTGTGGGTTCGAGTCCCACCAGAGTCAAATAAAACGCTTCCTTGCTTTTGAGAACTTCAGCAGTAAGACGATTTGTATTTGGATAAACACTTTTTCTGCACCTCACCTCTAAAGACAGACTCTGGTGGGACTCAAACCTACAACCTTTGAGTCACTCCTCTTGTATTTAACTAGTTGACGTGAAGCTGTCATAGGTTCCACGTGGAGCCATGCTGAGTATCCTGGTCCACTACAGGCATGTCAGCTGTCTGTCTGTGCGGCTCTGTGGCGCAATGGATAGCGCATTGGACTTCTAGTTGAACACAAGAGAAGTGATTCAAAGGTTGTGGGTTCGAGTCCCACCAGAGTCGATCTTTAAGGTCATACAGATGAGGTTTAGATAGATAGAACCTCATGAGCTGTCTCATCATTCATCTATAACATGGTGTTTACATGGTCTTCACCACGATGTTGAACATCAACCTTCACATCCAAGTCCAACATGACGCGGTTTCGCGGTTGAGAACTTTTGCAGAAATACAGTGACGTGCTCAGTGTGTTATGGGTTCAACACCAAGTCAAAAGACCTCCTCAGAGAGGCTCTGTGGCGCAATGGACAGCGCGTTGGACTTCTAGATAAGCTCAGGAGAAGTAATTCAAAGGTTGTGGGTTCGAGTCCCACCAGAGTCAAATAAAACGCCTCCTTGCTTTTGAGAACTTCAGCAGTAAGACGATTTGTATTTGGATAAACACTTTTTCTGCACCTCACCTCTAAAGACATACTCTGGTGGGACTCGAACCTACAACCTTTGAGTCTCTCCTCTTGTGTTTAAGTAGGTGACGTGAAGCTGTCATAGGTTCTACGTGGAGCCATGCTGAGTATCCTGGTCCACTACAGGCAGGTCAGCTGTCTATCTGTGCGGCTCTGTGGCGCAATGGATAGCGCATTGGACTTCTAGTTGAACACAAGAGAAGTGATTCAAGGTTGTGGGTTCGAGTCCCACCAGAGTCGATCTTTAAGGTCATACAGATAAGGTTTAGATAGATAGAACCTCATGAGCTGTCTCATCATTCATCTATAACATCTATAACATGGTCTACACCACGATGTTGAACATCAACCTTCACATCACATCCAAGTCCAACGTGCCACAAACTTTACACGTCCGACATGACGCGGGTTCGCGGTTGAGAACTTTTGCAGAAATACAGTGACGTGCTCAGTGTGTTATGGGTTCAACACCAAGTCAAAAGACCTCCTCAGAGAGGCTCTGTGGCGCAATGGACAGCGCGTTGGACTTCTAGATAAGCTCAGGAGAAGTAATTCAAAGGTTGTGGGTTCGAGTCCCACCAGAGTCAAATAAAACACCCCCTTGCTTTTGAAAACTTCAGCAGTAAGACGATTTGTATTTGGATAAACACTTTTTCTGCACCTCACCTCTAAAGACATACTCTGGTGGGACTCGAACCTACAACCTTTGAGTCGCTCCTCTTGTGTTTAAGTAGGTGACGTGAAGCTGTCATAGGTTTTACGTGGAGCCATGCTGAGTATCCTGGTCCACTACAGGCAGGTCAGCTGTCTGTCTGTGCGGCTCTGTGGCGCAATGGATAGCGCATTGGACTTCTAGTTGAACACAAGAGAAGTGATTCAAAGGTTGTGGGTTCGAGTCCCACCAGAGTCGATCTTTAAGGTCATACAGATAAGGTTTAGATAGATAGAATCTCATGAGCTGTCTCATCATTCATCTATAACATCTATAACATGGTCTACACCACGATGTTGAACATCAACCTTCACATCACATCCAAGTCCAACGTGCCACAAACTTTACACGTCCGACATGACGCGGGTTCGCTGTTGAGAACTTGTGCAGAAATACTGTGACGGGCTCAGAGTGTTATGGGTTCAACACCAAGTCAAAAGACCTCCTCAGAGAGGCTCTGTGGCGCAATGGACAGCGCGCTGGACTTCTAGATAAGCTCAGGAGAAGTAATTCAAAGGTTGTGGGTTCGAGTCCCACCAGAGTCAAATAAAACGCTTCCTTGCTTTTGAGAACTTCAGCAGTAAGACGATTTGTATTTGGATAAACACTTTTTCTGCACCTCACCTCTAAAGACAGACTCTGGTGGGACTCAAACCTACAACCTTTGAGTCACTCCTCTTGTATTTAACTAGTTGACGTGAAGCTGTCATAGGTTCCACGTGGAGCCATGCTGAGTATCCTGGTCCACTACAGGCATGTCAGCTGTCTGTCTGTGCGGCTCTGTGGCGCAATGGATAGCGCATTGGACTTCTAGTTGAACACAAGAGAAGTGATTCAAAGGTTGTGGGTTCGAGTCCCACCAGAGTCGATCTTTAAGGTCATACAGATGAGGTTTAGATAGATAGAACCTCATGAGCTGTCTCATCATTCATCTATAACATGGTGTTTACATGGTCTTCACCACGATGTTGAACATCAACCTTCACATCCAAGTCCAACATGACGCGGTTTCGCGGTTGAGAACTTTTGCAGAAATACAGTGACGTGCTCAGTGTGTTATGGGTTCAACACCAAGTCAAAAGACCTCCTCAGAGAGGCTCTGTGGCGCAATGGACAGCGCGTTGGACTTCTAGATAAGCTCAGGAGAAGTATTCAAAGGTTGTGGGTTCGAGTCCCACCAGAGTCAAATAAACGCCTCCTTGCTTTTGAGAACTTCAGCAGTAAGACGATTTGTATTTGGATAAACACTTTTTCTGCACCTCACCTCTAAGACATACTCTGGTGGGACTCGAACCTACAACCTTTGAGTCTCTCCTCTTGTGTTTAAGTAGGTGACGTGAAGCTGTCATAGGTTCTACGTGGAGCCATGCTGAGTATCCTGGTCCACTACAGGCAGGTCAGCTGTCTATCTGTGCGGCTCTGTGGCGCAATGGATAGCGCATTGGACTTCTAGTTGAACACAAGAGAAGTGATTCAAAGGTTTGTGGGTTCGAGTCCCACCAGAGTCGATCTTTAAGGTCATACAGATAAGGTTTAGATAGATAGAACCTCATGAGCTGTCTCATCATTCATCTATAACATCTATAACATGGTCTACACCACGATGTTGAACATCAACCTTCACATCACATCCAAGTCCAACGTGCCACAAACTTTACACGTCCGACATGACGCGGGTTCGCTGTTGAGAACTTGCGCAGAAATACTGTGACGGGCTCAGAGTGTTATGGGTTCAACACCAAGTGAAAAGGCCTCCTCAGAGAGGCTCTGTGGCGCAATGGACAGCGCGTTGGACTTCTAGATAAGCTCAGGAGAAGTAATTCAAAGGTTGTGGGTTCGAGTCCCACCAGAGTCAAATAAAACACCCCCTTGCTTTGAGAACTTCAGCAGTAAGACGATTTGTATTTGGATAAACACTTTTTCTGCACCTCACCTCTAAAGACAGACTCTGGTGGGACTCAAACCTACAACCTTTGAGTCACTCCTCTTGTATTTAACTAGTTGACGTGAAGCTGTCATAGGTTCCACGTGGAGCCATGCTGAGTATCCTGGTCCACTACAGGCATGTCAGCTGTCTATCTGTGCGGCTCTGTGGCGCAATGGATAGCGCATTGGACTTCTAGTTGAACACAAGAGAAGTGATTCAAAGGTTGTGGGTTCGAGTCCCACCAGAGTCGATCTTTAAGGTCATACAGATGAGGTTTAGATAGATAGAACCTCATGAGCTGTCTCATCATTTATCTATAACATGGTGTTTACATGGTCTTCACCACGATGTTGAACATCAACCTTCACATCCAAGTCCAACATGACGCGGGTTCGCGGTTGAGAACTTTTGCAGAAATACAGTGACGTGCTCAGTGTGTTATGGGTTCAACACCAAGTCAAAAGACCTCCTCAGAGAGGCTCTGTGGCGCAATGGACAGCGCGTTGGACTTCTAGATAAGCTCAGGAGAAGTAATTCAAAGGTTGTGGGTTCGAGTCCCACCAGAGTCAAATGAAACGCCTGCTGTTAAAGCATATAGAAGTTTATAATTTTAAACATAAGTTTATATATAATTTATATGTGAAAGAAACACAGAATACTAATACATATGTTACACACAGCTACTTTCATCAATATGGGCTGAAAAATTGTAATTTCAGGTAGAAACTATAATTTCAGTCTTAATGACATTCATGTTTTTATATCATATATATATATATATTCTCATTACCCACATTATGTTGAAGTGATCTTGTATTTCCACTGACTGGTCTGAGTTCAGTGTTTCTTTGCAGGATAACGACTGCTTGGTGAGAATCTGAGAAAATGTCACCAACGATCAACAAGGACAACAAAAACAGAACGTCTGACCCTTTCCTCTCTTCTTAGTGTGTCAGATAAAAGTGGCTAACACTCACCATTAAAAAGGTCAGAACTGATGTCCAAGTAAAGGTCAGGAAACACACACACACACACACACACACACACACACACACACACACACAAGTGTACATTTAAACAAAAGAGTGAAGGGAGGTTAATTATGCGGGGTGTGTGCGTGGGTGTGGGTGTTGAAGAAAGAAGTGGGTGTGTCGTTAAGATGGTAACGGGTGCTGCAGGCTGATTGGTCGGTTTGCGGGTACATACGGCGCTCTGGTTGGTTAGTTTGCAGCACAATAGGAGCTGTGATTGGCAGACAGGTGGACAATGGCCGTGTCATTGGTCAGTTCAGAGAACAAAAGGCTGTTTGGGCATCGAGGCGGAAAGGTGAGGAGGTCAGTGTGTGTGAGCGAGTGGGAGTACAGTCCATTGTGTTGTATGGGAGGACGACATGTTTCCTGCTGCATGTTGGGAAAATATGACTCTACCCAATGAGACTGGAATCAGCTTCATTTTGTGTTTTTGTAGCGTCCGCCTTGATATTTTCTGATCCTAACTCCTCACTATCCCCAACATTTCATCAATTTTTCATCAATCCTCGAAGCTGAAAAGCTTTTTATATTAATACTGTGACAGTCTGTGATAGTTTCATACATTTCTTTTGTTAAAGATCTTTTGAGGGGGAGAGTTTCTCCTGAATCAAGAAGAAATTGTTTGTGATTATTTTCATTTATTGTTTTACAGTCTGACTGTAAATGAACAGAAAGCAGCGTGATGTTACAGGAAGTGCTGATCCTTGAGACAGACTGTGAAAAAGGTTTCTGTCAGTTATCACACTGTGACCTTTAAAGAGTGAACGCTGTCTGCTGGGCTGGGCTGACCTTAGTTTTAGGCAATTTTCTGAACGCTTAAGTTGCTTAAATGTCCAGATTCCATCTGATCGGCTTCCTGCTCTGTGCTGTGATGGTGAGGAAACCTTGTAAAACAGATCAGGCTGACTCTGAACAGACTCCGAGCCACAAACTGCTGATCCAGTCTTCCTGCACGCGTCTAGAAATCTGAGCCTGTGACGTTTTTTAGTGGCCAGCAGATTTGTTCTGGATTTAATTTTGACTTGTTGTGGAACCTATAACACTGTGAACCCATCACATGAGCCACATGGAGTTATGGTCTCTGTGGTGCAATGGATAGCACATTGGACTTCTAGATGAGCACAAAACAGTGATTCAAAGGTTGTGGGTTCGAGTACCAGCAGAGTCAAACTTCATAATTTTTCTAGATTCAGGATCAGATAGTCTGATATGAGTTTTGACTTCTTTATTTTTCCTGCCACTCACCTGCATACCTTTAAAGATCGACTCTGATGGGACTCGAACCCACAACCTTTGAATTACTTCTCCTGAGCTTATCTAGAAGTCCAACGCGCTGTCCATTGCGCCACAGAGCCTCTCTGAGGAGGCCTTTTCACTTGGTGTTGAACCCATAACACACTGAGCCCGTCACAGTATTTCTGCACAAGTTCTCAACCGCGAACCCGCGTCATGTCGGACGTGTAAAGTTTGTGGCACGTTGGACTTGGATGTGAAGGTTGATGTTCAACATCGTGGTGAAGACCATGTAAACACCATGTTGTAGATAAATGATGAGACAGCTCATGAGGTTCTATCTATCTAAACCTTATCTGTATAACCTTAAAGATCGACTCTGGTGGGACTCGAACCCACAACCTTTGAATCCCTTCTCCTGTATTCAACTAGAAGTCCATTGCGCCACAGAGCCACACAGACTGACAGCTGACCTGCCTGTAGTGGACCAGGATACTCAGCATGGCTCCATGTGGAGCCTTTGACCTGAGACCTTTGTGGCTCTACAAAGCCTGTGTTTCTTTCTTTCACTTTACAGGCAGAGATGTTGATTCTGGTGGGACTCAAACCCACAACCTTTGAATCACTTCTTAATAATTCTACCATCACAGGACCCGGATACTCATTTTCAATGTGGAACCTATGAAATCATCATGTCATCTCCGTCTTATGTGGCTCTGTGGCGCAATGGATCGCGCATTGGACTTCTAGTTAAACACAGGAGAAGTGATTCAAAGGTTGTGGGTTCGAGTCCCACCAGAGTCGCTCTTTAAAGGTGAAGTGCACACTTGCTCTTTTCTCTTGCTCTTTGCACAGAAAGTCAACGCTTCCTATTAATCAATCCAACCTAGACTAGACTCTGTTGTCCTGTAGCTCCACCCACTGAGGTTTAAGCCGTGATGCTAATGCTATCACAGGCACGGTTGAGCCTCAGCGGTCTTAGCTCAGTGAACCGTGCAGAACATCTACAGTGGAGACAGGAGATGCATCTGTCATCAGTCTGCTAATCCTCTGCAGCTCCACAAAACATCCAAGAACTGCTTCTGTTTAGCTCAATAACTGCTTAAAGCCAATCCACTGAATTAAGCCACTGAGAGGGCAAAGAGAGCATCACATTAGGAGTGTGTCCACTTAGCTCTTTAGCTACTTACAACCAAGTGAGGTTAATCAACCGTCCACCATCTTAGGAGGCCCGCTGCTTTGTGGCGTGGCAAACAAAAGCGATGGGAAGTTAATGAGCCGTTGTAAGCCTTCTTAGAAACACATCTGACTGTGGCACCGCGACCCAGCTGAGGTGTATCAGCAGGACACCGTGAATAAACGTGTCCCTCCTCTAAAACTCAAACTAACAAAGTTTGATCTCTTGTAGATGCACACGTTAACTTTCCAGAGATCTCCAAGGACTTGGAACTGTCACAGATTTAACTGCTGAGCTTTTTGTCTGCTGTGACCCAGAAAGAAAGCTTCGATCTGTGGCAGCTCGCTGCATCTTTGTAGACCTACAGCTATTTAAGATGTTTACACTGCGGCGTGTAATAAAAATAGCGGTTCTTGAACGGTTCTTCAGAAGGTTCTTTGGTTCTACACGGAGTCATGACCAGCTGAGTCTCTCTTCAAACTGTGAAGGACTAAAGGTTCTTCATCTTTGTAGGACATCACTTTATTGGTGGTGGTGACAGCAGGACATTAGGTCCAAAATGTCACAAATTCAGGACTTTCAACCGAGCATGTTGAACTCTGTTGAAACCAAAACATTAAATGTTTTATAATGTGAGTCAGAAAGTCATCGACTGATTGCACCTCGGTGTGTGAAGTCTAGTTTCACATGGTTTAAAATCAGCTTCTTGCTTTTAAAGGTCGACTCTGGTGGGACTCGAACCCACAACCTTTGAATTACTTCACCTGTACTTGTCTAGAAGTCCAATGCGCTATCCATTGCGCCACAGAGCCTCATGCCTGAAGTCAGACCAGTGTTGTGAATGTAAATGAAAACTGTTCAAAGCACCAAACAGGTTGATTAAGAAAACGTCCCACATTAACACGAACATAAAGAGACATGACAGATTATATTTTGTATCAGCTGAAACGACCAAACGTAATAATCTTCTGAGATCTGTGAATTATTTGCAGCGCTATCTGACCGTGAGCCAGACAGACTGTGAAGGCCGCTCAGCTCGTGGCTACTTAAAGCTGCTCTTGGCAGGATGTGCATGTAAACAGCTGTTTGGTTCCACCGACTCGGAATCTGAAAGTTTCCAGTGAATCTTCAATTTTAAAATTTCACTGCCGGCTCTGAAGTCTCACAGACTCAAACCGCCTGAGCACAAAGACGACAAATGAAAGTTTACCGGCTCTGTGGCTCGTGCTCGGCGCTGAGCGCCATCTTTACTCGTAGTGGTTGTAAAGATGGCGTTCATCGTTGTCTCGGTGTGACGTGTCGCCGCTCATCGTGGCTGCAAATAGAAACGCTGTCTTATGTAATTTCCCTTTGAAATACTGTGTTTACGTAACGGCAGGCCTCATTTACATAATTACAGAGAGATAAAGTCACTGCACTAATGTATGGCTGAGAGCTCATTTACATATATGCAGATGAGACACGCGTGTACACACACACACACATTAAAAACAGGCATTGATTTGTTTGTCTGCAGCTGTCTGCAGCATCTATCACCATAATCCATGTTAGTATGTTACTATGTTGATCTGAAATGTCATAGCAGCTGAACTCTCTGTAGGGAGACAGGTGGAGTGACGAGGTGGAGTGACGAGGTGGAGTGACGAGGTGGAGTGACGAGGTGGAGTGACGAGGTGGAGGAGGGTCGAGCAGGTACGGCAGCAGCGTGGAGGTAAAAATCACAGACAGAAAACTCGTGGCTCGTCATGTCGGACTGTAAGATAAAAACACAGGAGCCAAATAGAATCACCACATATGTGATGCATGTGTCAGCATACGCCATCAAACACCGACTCTGGTGGGACTCGAACCCACAACCTTTGAATTACTTCTCCTGTACTTATCTAGAAGTCCAACGCGCTGTCCATTGCGCCACAGAGCCGCTCTGAGGAGGCCTTTTCACTTGGTGTTGAACCCATAACACACTGAGCCCTCACAGTATTTCTGCACAAGTTCTCAACAGTGAACCCGCGTCATGTTGGACGTGTAAAGTTTGTGGCACGTTGGACTTGGATGTGAAGGTTGATGTTCAACATCGTGGTGAAGACCATGTAAACACCATGTTATAGATGAATGATGAGACAGCTCATGAGGTTCTATCTATCTAAACCTCATCTGTATAACCTTAAAGATCGACTCTGGTGGGACTCGAACCCACAACCTTTGAATCACTTCTCCTGTGTTCAACTAGAAGTCCAACGCGCTATCCATTGCGCCACAGAGCCACACAGACACACACACACACACACACACACACAGTCGACAGACCCGGACCTGCTGTGTTCGTTAGTCTCTGAGACTCATCATGACTCTACATGTGAGCTATGAAACCATGTCCCTCAGGTGGGCCTGATGTGACTCAGTGGTGGAATGGATACTGCATTGGACTTCTAGTTAAACACAGAGGAGTGATTCAAAGGTTGTTGGTTCAAGTCCCACCAGAGTCAAAGCTCAGAAGTTCTTCAGCCTCTTTCAGCCCATCGATGAGAGACTCCAACATGTCTCATGTTTCCTTTAACCTGTTTGTTGAGTGACTGCCCCGTGTGTGTCTGTCACTGTTAAAGAGTTCGTGCATAATTATGATTGGTTATTAAACTCCAGGTGCGGCAGGTGTGTCTGTGTGTCTGTGTGTCCAGGAAGTTACGTCATGACAGCAGTGTGACAGGCACAGAAGGTTTGATGATGGAAACAGATATACAGACATTTTTATTATATCAGTTTAACTTTCACTCGTTATCATCTTGTTTTATTTTGGTAGTATTTCGTTGTCTGTAACTTTATTTTGAAAGGCGCGACTAACGTAAACAAACCAATAAACGGACATTTGGATGTTTATGACTCTCATATGAACTTTTTATGTGTTTATGGTTTGATGACTGTGAAGGAGGGGCCAGCATGCTGCGTCCCATTCTGAAATTCACCTCTACCTGTCCTTCACGAGCACACCTGTACACACCTGTACACACCTGTAGACACCTGCACGGAGCGATCTAACAAAATAAAAGTAATTTGATTATGTGAGTGTTTGTTTGAGCTGATCCAGGACACACCAGAGGAGGCGGAACGCTGAGACAGGTGAGCAGCTGCAGGTGTGTGTGTGTGTGTGTGTGTGTGTGTATGCGCGCGCAGGTCCAGAGGGGGCGTGGCTTGTAAACTACCTGCTGCAGGTAGGTTTCGTGCTGCTCTTCCAGTCGCTGGCTCGTTTTTTCCCCGCTGCAGACTGAAAATAAGTCACCTCGGCTGATGAGCGCTCATCACACAGGTAAAACCTCACCTGAGACACCGGAAGTGGATTTTCTTTGGACGTGTTTTACTTCGTCACGTTTCCTGAAATGAGGTCATCCAGCAGCCGGTGAGTTAATGATCATCACAGAGACGTTAATGAGGTCACGTTCACGTCTTTGCACCTTATTTCCGGTTTGTTTTAGTTATTGTTTGTTATCGAAACACTGTGTGTGTGTGTGTGTGTGTGTGTGTGTGTGTGTGTGTGTGTGTGTGTGTGTGTGTCTGAGTGCAGCTCAGGAACCGGTTTACCTTTTGTACCTGGGCTCCTTTGTGTGTGTGTGTGTGTGTGAGAATCATTCATTGACACAGCCTGGCTGTCAGGAGTGTATCCAGTGTCCTCTCTGTCCTCAGGATAGGAGTTTATAAAGGTGTTGCTGTGCGTGCTGTGCGTGCGTGTGTGTGTGCGCATGCGTCGCCACCGCTCTCCCGTTGCCATGGTGACGGTGTGTCACGCACGCTGGCCTCCGTGACTGAAACATTTGGATCTATCAGCATATTTAACAAACTGTGGTAACCTCCAACGTCCACGTGAGGCTGGCTGCAGTAATGACGTGTGTGTGTTCGTTATTTGCATATATGTAAATTAGAAGTGACGCACACATGTAAGTAACCAGCTGTGAGCGGGCCTTTGAAGATCCAAACATCATGACCTCACAGGTCACGTCCTGTCCCGTGTTCTGCCTCCGTCAGCTGGTGCAGGAATGTGTGGCGGTGGTGTCTCCACCCAGCGACAGCAGATCAACACTCAGACGTGTTTTGATCCTCTGCCACGCCTGAACTGAAGAAACAATTAAACGCATCATTTCCTGTCTGCCCCGGGGTGCGTTCACAAACAAACTCCATGTTTGTTGAGGACTGACGTCACTGTCTGCTCCGCCTGACTGTTTGTACCACAGGTGTTTTAGAGCAGCAGAAGGAGGAGGAGCTTTACAGGTGTATGCTAACGAGGAGCTGGTGTCATGCTAGAACTGGAGCTGGGCATTAAACAGTCGAGTTTGTTTAATTGTGTTCTTATCTCAAAGTTTCCCAACAAATTCAAACTCACGCCGTATTTTATTCTGGCAGCGGTGCGTTTCCTGTGTGCCTCTCGTTATGATCACTCCAGGTAAACACGGGACACGTTGCGGGGGGGTCTTCATCCGATCCAGAGACCCCGCGGTGTTTTGTGCTCAGGTCCCGTCCCGTATGGACTCTGGGTGGAGAGTTACACCGTCACGTATCGTATAACTGTGGCTACAGTTTCACTACAGCTACCTGAGCTGTGCTGGATGTTGCCTGTTACCTGAGAGGAGAGCGGTTTGACCCGGTTCCCACCTGAACGAGTCATATTCAGCAGTCATATTTTCTTTGTCGGTTTGAAGCTGCAGGCTTACGTCAGCGTGTCTAACTGTATCTGTTCATACTATAATCTGACACCTTTCACACAGCTCAGGATCTCTGAGTCTTTAGTTTGGGTGAGAAACGTCTATAAAACCGGCTGTTGAACCGGTGAGTTGATGCACCAATCAATGAACCCTTTGACAGCCGCTGTATTAACGAGCTCTGAGACTAATTGATAAACGGAGGAGGAGGATGCAGAGCGATGAAGGAGCGGAGAGAGTCGGTCCGAGAGGCCGTGTTTTTATTGGTGCTGCTGAGGCTGCTGAGCTTCATTATGACTCAGATTACCTTCATTATGTCCCGAGGCTCTCACCTCCACCCACGCTCCACCCTCCCTCCACCCTCCCCTCATGGTGGCAGTCCACACTGACTCTTTGCTGGCTAACATCTGCAGGCTAATGTCCCCTCTGACGGCCATAACAACACATAATGTTATTACAGCACTAAACAGCCTGCTTCTTTCAGCTTTATGGCTGCTGTTAACCTGTTTCCACTGCGGCGCCAAAGAGGGCCAAAGGAGGCCGAGCGGGGCCAGTCCGGGCTCCTTTGGCGGGTTTACTGCCGTGTTTGCTTCTCGGGGAAACAGCCAGTGTTCTGGTGCTCCTGGTGAGGCCAGCAGTTATCTGGATAACGGATCTCAGGCCAGGACTTCGATCTGTGACTCTTTGCATTCTGCCTCTTACTGCTGAGCACTAATGTCGGCGTGAACATGGCAGAGCAGGCTGGACGGGCCAAAGAGGGCCTTACCTCTCCCTGCAGGGTCGAATAGAGCAGTGTATACTCTGAGTGTAGTCTGACAAGGTTGAATAGAAGTCAGTAAACAGCACTATCCTGTTCCTCTTACCCGGGCCAGGCCTGGTTTCTACTGTTAAAGGGGTCAAACTGGGCTAACCTGGTTTTTGTTAGCGGGCTGCTGTTATCTACACAGAGCTCGTCAGCGGTTCAGGTGAAGCGTGGCTATCCAGCCAAAAGAGGCCAAACAGGTCCAGCTTGAGCCAAGCAGAACCGGAGAGCGGCAGGAAAGGGGTCACGACTGGACCGCGTGGAGGGTGACTGGACTTCTGTCACCTCCCGTCACGTCATGCTCTCCGTGTTTACAGGTGTGTTCAGGTATTTTACCTCCAACGTGTCATCAAGGTAAACAGCACCTTGTACTGTGCAGTGGAAAAACATTAGTGAGTAACCTCGTATCAGTTTCAGGTATTTGTGACACTTAAAGGAGTGTAATCCCTCTGTGTAACTATGTCCAGCTGTACTCGAGTATTTACTCTGATTACATTACTTTGAACAAAAAACTAGCGAGTCGACAGCTTTGCTAAGAGCTAACAGCAGCTAATATTACTGACTAGTCCAACAGCAGTCAGCCCAGCTCGGCGTCTGTCTTTCAGCGTCCTCTTCGCTCTCTTCTCCTCTGCCATTATGTCCATAAAGGCTGCTGAGCCCGGTTACACTGCTGCCCACCCAGCTCCGGTCCAAATCTCCTTTGCTAACGGACAGTGTGCAACATGAGCTAACGTTAGCTTGAAATGCAGTCCAAAGTCAAAACATGTCAGATATGTGAGCTAACAAGCTGAGCTAACAGCAGCTACAGCAGCCTTTGAGCTTGATCAGAGGAGTTGGATGGAAAGAAACAAAAGTTGCTGTGTCGTTAAAGACAGACGTCATTTCCTGCTTCAGCCCGAATCTCCTCATCAGAGTCTGAGATGTGTCATCAAGACTCCGCCGGTCTTTGGGCTTTAAGTCGGCGTCCTCCGATCCTCGCCGCTTATCCCGAACTCAAACACTTCCTCCTTTCAGTCCGTATAATTCGCCGCTCTCTGCCGCCTCGTGATGCCACTTCCAGCTTAGTTAGTTTAACATTCAATCTCCGGAGAAGCGTCAGTGTATTTGGGTCACGAGATTAAGATCTGTTGAGTAAAGAGGCTCCGCTGACACCTTTCAGAAATTTCAAAGTCCCGTTCAGCCTGAAACCCAGTTTGACATAATCGCTGAGCTCTGAAGTCTAATCTGTCTGATGTTTTTTAGAAATCACACGCGCTGTTTTAATGCCGAATGTTAAAATGATGTTAAAATGTTTCCCAAAGTCAAGCAGAAAGTCTGTGATTGGTATTTTAAGGTCACAACACCTCAGAGAGTCTTTACCGTGAAACGGCTGGGTTCAAATGTCAAATAAATTCTGCAAGTTAACAACTGCTCGCCTGTAGCACATCCCCGGGGCAAATATAATTACTGTGATTTATAAAGTGATGAAGACTGTTTATTCCCCGCACAGTCGGTCTACGTGCTCCATTAAAGGTGTTTTTGAAAATCAACACATCGTCGCCTCATAAATTTTTAAGGATGGACCATAATAACTGCAAACAAATGAGACAATCGGCCTCTGGCGGCCTCTTCGCTGCTGCGCGCTAACGTTGAAGGAAATGACGCACGCGGCGCCTCTTTAATTGGGTGTTGAAAACGAGGATGGAGAAGTGAGATCATCAGGCTGAATTAGTTCATCACTCAGTGATGGAGGACGAGCTGCAGCCAATCAGCATCCAGCATTGTCAGTCAACAGCAGCTGAGGACAGCGGCTGTGTCTTTAAATGTCTCGCCAAGTCTCTCAATTAGCTCAGTTAGCTCAGTTAGCTCAGATCTGTTTGTTCTATTAGCTCAGTTAGCACTGTTAGCTCAGATCTCTTTGTTCTATTAGCTCAGTTAGCACTGTTAGCTCAGGTAACTCTGTTAGCTGTTTGCTCAGTTAGCACAAATAGCTCTGTTAATTCAGTTCACTCACATAGTTCTGTTAGCTGGCTTAGTACAATTACCTCTGTTAGCACAATTAGCTCAGTTAGCACTGTTAGCTCAGTTAGTTTGGTTACTTCGACTAGCTCAGTTAGCTCAGTTAGCTCAGATCTTTTTGTTCTATTAGCTCAGTTAGCACTGTTAGCTCAGTCTGTATTCTTGCTACACTGAGCGGCGTCACACAGCATGTAGCCACGAGTCAGCGCCCCCTGTAGTGACTGTCACAGAGACCGAGCTAACAGAACCTGGAGGTCCGGTTAGACTTTAACATGAACCCAAAGGTTCCTGCAGACACAGCAGTACAGTACTGTGCGGTACGTGGAGCGTGTACATCCAGTCTGCTTCCTTACTGAGCGTGTTAGACATAAATCCACATTAAAGGCACAAAGTGTCCTGAAGCGCTCTGTGTTTATTATCTGGAGGAGGAAGCGGGCTCACGTTTCTCTCAAACAGCTTTCTACTGTTTCACACACAGAAAGAAGGATTTGTGTTGGACTCAAACTGTGGCTCACGTTACTGTTAATGTGAAATAGTTTCTGTTATCCACGTCCAGACTGTATTAACGTCCTCCTCTTACACTTTAACGTGTGAGCCACGTCCAGGGACAAAACTCTCCTTCTTCATCTTTCATGTGACGTTCAGGCAAATCAGGCTGATGATACAGAGACTGAGCACAGAGTGTGTTTGTGTTCACTGTGACCTTTTCAAAATGTTCAGATTAAAGCCTGCATGAACTCTCCACATAGCTTAGGCTAACAACCTGCTAAAGTAGCTACCTGCTGCTAACTGAATCTGCCGTTAGCAAGAACCGGGCTTAGCAGGCGGACCGGACCTGAGACCAACAGGGAATAACGTTACAGTACAGAGGTGATTTACAGACTAGCTAACTGATAATATAAGTTAATGTCATCGATTTAGTGAATGTAGCTGACTGCTAACATTAGCTATCTTAGTTGGCTTGAATGTAAAGCTAACTTTAGTTAATAATGTGAACTTAATTACATTAGTTTCAGCTCACATCACACATTTCAGCTAACATTAGCTACTATTACTAGATGTACCTCGATAGGCTGCTGTGTTCACTGTTAGACTGGACACTGCCGGTTCAGAGGTTCTGTTGCCGTGTCCACTGTTAGACTGGACACTGCCGGTTCAGAGGTTCTGTTGCCGTGTTCACTGTTAGACTGGACACTGCCGGTTCAGAGGTTCTGTTGCCGTGTTCACTGTTAGACTGGACACTGCTGGGTCAGAGGTTCTGTTGCTGTGTTCACTGTTAGACTGGACACTGCCGGTTCAGAGGTTCTGTTGCCGTGTTCACTGTTAGACTGGACACTGCTGGTTCAGAGGTTCTGTTGCCGTGTTCACTGTTAGACTGGACACTGCTGGTTCAGAGGTTCTGTTGCTGTGTTCACTGTTAGACTGGACACTGCTGGTTCAGAGGTTCTGTTGCCGTGTTCACGCCCTGCTTGACAAAATGTGGAATAATCCACTGTTGAAAATAGTCCCAAACAAATGCTCTATTCTCTGTCTTCAGTAGGAACCAATGGGCTTGGAGCTGAGATGAGCTAACGGGTTGTTGGTTTTGGTCTTTTCATGGGATTTGATGACAACCAGAAAAATCTCGAATGTCACTAACTGCTATGATCCGTATCTTAAGTATTGTGTCTCTTCCCCCCCGTGGCTCTGTGACTCCATTTTCTTTCTGTCAGTTATTTTAGGGATGATCTGCAAACCATCCACCCTCCAGATATTCTCATCGTCTCTTTTTCCATTTCCTCCGTTTCCACCCAACTTCTCCACGTAATTAGATAGTTGAGATCAGGTATCTTTCACCTCTCCCTCTCTGAGGAGTAGGAGGAGGTGGAGGAGGACAGAAAGGCTGTTTGTTTCCTGCCAACCTCCTTTTGTCCAGATGAGACAATGGACTCGCTCTGGGGGCCGAGAGGAGGAGGAGATGGTGAAGGGGACAAAGATAGAGGAGGCGAGGTTAGGGAGAAATATTAAGTTGATATTTGTAACTATCAGAGTGAACTCATTCAAACAAACCTTTGTGATGGTATGCAGCACACACACTGTCCAACTAACAGTGAACACAGCAGCCTATCGGGGCGGTTTGTCCATCATAAAGTCTGTAAGTCAGCTCAGTACTGTAACATTATTCCCTGTTGGACTCTGGTCCGGTCTGGCTAATATCACATTTAGTTAGCAGCAGTTAGTTAGCCACCACTTTAGCTGGTTAGTTTTGGGGTAGTCTGACGTGTCTTCCTGTGGTTTTATGTCCCAGACGTGCTGAGTGGACGAGATGATGAACTGTCATACAACAGAAATGATGCTGAGCGTGGTCAGGCGGACCACGAGGCGCTCAGATTTCAGGTTTTCAGGTGTGTGTGTGTGTGTGTGTGTGTGTGTGTGTGTGCGTGTGTGTGTTCAGAGCTGAGCAGCAGAGGGATGATTAACTTTGTCTCAGGACACAGACGTTATTTTAATCAGTCTTGGTTCTAATAGTCTTAACTTCCTCTCACCTTCATCACCTCCTCGGCTGAATATCACATTCCCTCGCGCTCTAATAGGAGCCATTCATCTCTCTTTGCTTGCCGGCGGAGCTTCAGGGAGTGATGCATTTCACCGCTTCGTTCCAGCATTTCCACAAACTCTCTGACCTACACTGCTTCTCTGTGCACATACAAGTCTGACGCCTGCTGGGTCGGAGCTCCTGAGCATGAAGGTCCGGATTAAAATGTCACCTTGACTGACAGCTCACGGATTCCTGAAACGTCACGTAGAAATCATGAACAGCTTCTCTTCCCTCTCATTGTGTTCGTGAGCACGCTTTGGTGTTCACCGTCGTGCTTGATTGGATGACAGCTTCACTTAGCTTGGACAATAGCGACATGGGGCAGTGACTGTGATGAATTTACAGTTTGTCAGACCGCAAATGAGACGACAATCAGGTTGGAACAACACCGGACCTCGCTCCAGAAATCTGCAACCTTCTAGTCTTAGCTGACTCTGCTTGGACTGTGAGCTCAGGTCACTGAGGCAGTGTTAGTGTTTCGCTGCTACCTTAAGCTTTCATTCTGTTAGCTGCTACCTGTAGCTGCCGTTAGCTAGTTACCTGTGCAGCTAACTTAGCCGTCGTACTAGCTGACATAACTAGAGTTGCTGCTGTCTCAGATCTTTAGTACAGGAGCTCTGATGGTTAGGGTTGGCCTTGAGCTTCCAGCTTTCAGTCCATTAGCAGCACTTACAACAGCTTCAGTTGCTTATAGCTGCTGTTAGGTAGTTAGCAGTTAGACACTTAGCAATGCAGCTAACTATTAGCTAACTCTGCCAGTCCTAAGCGTGATCGTGGGCGCGTCCCTGTACGCCGTGGCTGTTAGCCTTGAGCTGTAACCTGAGCTGTTACATACGTGTAGCTCGTTATTTGACATGTGACGTCGTAACATTATCTGACAGAAGCGAAAGAAAGACGCGATGGTCTCCGTCCTCTGCTCTCAGGCTCTGTGGCTCGTCATGCTGTGATAGCTCTGCCCTCCGTCACCTCCGTCACCTCCACAGCGAACATCGTCCAGGTTATACTGCACCCTACAGTAATAGCAATAAATCCACCTCTGACCGCCACGCTAATAAAGCTGCACATAAACCAAGCTGCCCTCGTCCTTCTGTCATTTAACTGCTAGTCCTCAGGTTTCAGTCTCAGGGCACGGTTATTATTTAAATCTTATTTAAGTCTGCACTGGTCTTCAAGAGTCTTCACCTCCTCCTGCAGCAGCTCTAAGAAAAGCCATTTTCTTAATCTTAATAACATGAATTCATTTCTTTTCCCGCTGCACTGCAGTGTACAGCAGAGGAGGTGATCATCTCAGCAGGGATCAGTCTTAATAGTGACGATGAGCCGCCTCCTCTCAGTCCTCATGCTGGTCTGTCAGGCTGCTTCTGCTTTCCTGCAGGCTGAACAGCGACGGAGACGTAAAACATTATGTAATGTAGAGACGCGAACATCTGCTCGAGTCCCCGTGAACCAGGAAGCGGTTCTGTGTCCTTCATCGGTTTGAAAGCAGTCAGGCAGGGACGGACTTCGTGGTGTCATGGCCACCTTCTCGGCTCCGACGCTCACCGACGGTCAGGAACACAATGAGCTTCCTCTGCCGGGTGGCCGGGCTCACAGCTGAAAGGTCCTGCTGGGTTAGAGACACCTCCTGTCCAACTGGGAGGAGACCCAGAACCTGCTGGAGGGACTACATGGCCCGTCCAGCCTGGGGGTGCGGTTCAATAATCAGTTTTGCTCAGGAAGTATCTCAGATGAGCGTTTTGTAGTCCATCTTCTGGACTTTGTAGTCCACAGATCACGTCAGTGACATGTCAGCTTCATGGCGTAGTCTAGTGTGAGAGCAGTCGACTTCTCCTAACTCCTTATCACCTCTCCTTCACATCTTTCCTTATCACCTTGTGATGTTTTCATCGAGGTCAAGGAAAGGAGGTTAGGGAAGGAGTTAGGAGCTGATTTTTCTGACTGTTGGACCTCCAGACCTGCTGCCACATCTTGGACAGAGGAAGTGATCTGATGTGAGTTATGTTACAGATCATCTGTGGATGGAAACAAACAGATAAATGAGACGCTCGTCGAGTCTTAGAGGACGTTCAAGAACACAAACAGACTCTGAGTTACAGCTTCTCACATATTTCACACCTTCAACCGTTTGTCATTTGTTATGAGACACAGACACACACACACACACACACACACACGCTGTCAGTCAGTCTTTATCCAAACACTCCATCAGACAGACGGACAGCGACTCTCATACCTGACATGACTGATGACGTCACTCGTGATGTCACCAGCTGAGCTGGGCAGTCTGACCGCATTGGACAAACGAGTCGGCAGCGAGCTCTGATTGGCCGCGATGATCGACGCTTCATCATCCAATATGATTTACCCGACAGCTCCCTGTGTGTGTGTGTGTGTGTGTGTGTGCGCCTCGCGTCAGATCAGTCATCGACCTCCGTGACTTTGACGCCCGGTGGGACGAACAGCCGGTGGAGTCCCAACAACGTGACGTCACCGGCTGTTCTTATCAGAACCACCTGACTGGATCAAACCCAGAGCAGAGCGGGCTGAGGCTCGGTTCAGGTGACAGCAGATGCTGGACGATGATCATTTCACGTTATGCTGGCCAGACGCCACGCTTCCATCAGACAGACGAGGGACGTGCTGCAGATGTTGATTAGCAGCCGAGCGTCTGTCACGCTCAGCCCGCTGAGGTCTACCCTGCAGGGACCACGACCAGACCTCCAGACCAGCAGTGATCTAACAGGCGGCGTTCAGGTGAACACCATCCTCATGTCTGCAGCCAGGTGTAAAGAGTCCTGAGAGTCCTCTGTGATCAGGAGTACAGAGTGTGTGTGTGTGTGTGTGTGTGTGTGTGTGTGTGTGTGTGTGTACAGCACAGTGTGTTCAGCCCTGAGCTGCAGGCAGCCGGTGACTCATCAACAGATAAAGACGCTCGCTCGCTCTTTAAATCTACATAATGAAGCTCCATTCACACTCTGTTCATCAGGGGAAACAGCAGTGTGTGTGTGTGTGTGTGTGTGTGTGTGTGTGTGTGTGTCCACATGTTGAACAGATGTTCACATTAATGTTTGGTCTATCGAGACTGAGTCTGTAAACGTCTTCATCTGGTCTGGAGCTGAACCTGTCTGTGTTTACGTCTGTTGTTCCTCGTATCCTCAAACCCGGACCCGAACAGAACCTGTTGGTCTCAGAGGCTGTGCCGGTCCGGTCCGGTTCTGTTGCCTGCTGACGGCAGATTCAGTTAGCAGCAGTGAAAAGTTAATGTTGAGTTGACATGATGCAGACTCACACACACACTGATGCAGGCAGACAGAGAGTACGATCTATGTGGCCTCTCTGTGGTGCAGGGCTGAAAGCCGTGGCCTCATAACTCTGCTAATACGCCACACACACACACACACACACACACACACACACACACACTTATATACAGTCCCCAGGTGGGAGTTTGGAGGATGAGGCCTTGGCCTGATCAGCCTCCTGTGAGGCGAGAGGAAGCGCTTGATTTATGAGTCTGGGAGGCTGGAAGATCTCAGGCGGAGACACACACACACACACACACACACACACACACACTGTTGAGTGCTTTTTGATCTGAGAAAGGAAGAAAAAGAGTGAGGTGAAGGATGTAGGTAAGGAAAGCTGGTGTCTGCTCACACATTAACCACAGTGTGATTTTATATCTCACATCCTGGAACGATCAATAATCAGAAGTGAACGGAGCATCTGTCGGAGGAGACGCGACGTCCGGAGTTCATTAAACTCTTTGAGCTTCACTGAGCTGTGAAATCACTGCAGGATACAGAGAGACTGCCGAGCTGGCAGAGGCAGCTGAGCGTCTCAGAGACTACGTCCAGGTTTTAGTCAGTCTGTGGGACGTCACAGAGACTACGTCCAGGTTTTAGTCAGTCTGTGGGACGTCTCAGAGACTACGTCCAGGTTTTAGACAGTCTGTGAGGACGTCACAGAGACTACGTCCAGGTTTTAGACAGTCTGTGGGGACGTCACAGAGACTACGTCCAGGTTTTAGACAGTCTGCGGGGACGTCACAGAGACTACGTCCAGATTTTAGACAGTCTGTGAGGACGTCACAGAGACTACGTCCAGGTTTTAGACAGTCTGTGAGACGTCACAGAGACCACGTCCAGGTTTTAGACAGTCTGCGAGGACGTCACAGAGACTACGTCCAGGTTTTAGACAGTCTGTGGGACGTCTCAGAGACCACGTCCAGGTTTTAGACAGTCTGCGAGGACGTCACAGAGACTACGTCCAGGTTTTAGACAGTCTGTGGGACGTCTCAGAGACTACGTCCAGGTTTTAGTCAGTCTGTGGGACGTCTCAGAGACTACGTCCAGGTTTTAGACAGTCTGTGAGGACGTCACAGAGACTACGTCCAGGTTTTAGACAGTCTGTGAGACGTCTCAGAGACTACGTCCAGGTTTTAGACAGGCTGTGAGGACGTCACAGAGACTACGTCCAGGTTTTAGACAGTCTGTGGGGACGTCACAGAGACTACGTCCAGGTTTTAGACAGTCTGCGGGGACGTCACAGAGACTACGTCCAGGTTTTAGTCAGTCTGTGAGACGTCACAGAGACTACGTCCAGGTTTTAGACAGTCTGTGAGACGTCACAGAGACTACGTCCAGGTTTTAGACAGTCTGTGAGACGTCACAGAGACTACGTCCAGGTTTTAGACAGTCTGTGAGACGTCACAGAGACTACATCCAGGTTTATTTCTAACAGCGTCTAACTCATGCGCTCCACCTTCCTCAGCAGGTGAAGGTCATGTGATGTCAGGATGCCTGGGTTCCCACCTGAGCCGCCCCCTTCAGATCACCGTGGTGATGCCGTCTCCTCGTCTGGAGGAAGTGATGTTGCACCTGGAGAGGAAGTGACGGACATGGAGCCGTCTCTGGACCTTTTTCTCTCCACTTGGTCTCCGACGCAGCCGGACGAGGACGAAGTGGACGGCAGCTGGAGCCAAGATGGAGACCTGCAGGGATGTGGACAGTGAGTGGACGCACAGACGCTCACATGAACGGTCGTCAGCTGACGGAGGAGGTCGATAAACCTCCGTGTTGTCTTCTGCTGTCTGTTTCCAGGTTGGAGCGGAGGTGGGTCCTCTGGCACGAGTTCATGAAAGAACACGCCCACCTGGACACCTGGCTGCGATTGGCTGAGCAGGCTGTCGGCTCCTCTAACCCCGCCCACGTTACCTACGCCGCCGCCAAGGAAGAGCAGAGGAAGTTTGAGGTGCGGACAAATGAAACACACACCGGCTGATTTCATTAAATCTGCTCCGTCTTAACGTCATCGTCTGTGTTCGTTGGTTCAGAGGTTGCGGTGCGAGGCCGGATCTCGCCTCGTCCAGCTGGACAGTCTGACCCGGAGGAACCGGATGCTGACTCGGCTGTTTCAGGGCGCCATGAAGGCCCGGCTGCTGGCGTCGGCGAGGGAGTGCGGGCAGCGGTGGGACGACGTGAACACCAAGCTGGAAACCATCACCGCACGGCTGAAGGTCAGAGCTCCTACGGCGAGGCGAGGGCGCATGCAGCAACTACAACCACTAGATGGCACTAACCCGACACGCCTTTGTCTCTCAGCTGTTTGTCTCAGAGTGGGAGGGGGTTTGAGGCGGAGAGGGGAGGAGCTCGCTCTCTGGTTGGCCGACCTGGACGTCCGTCTGACTGAGGTGGAATCACCTGACAGGAAACACCTGCGAGAAGCTGAGACGCCTCCAGGTGAGTGTTACAGGACGAAGCTGCTTCCTGCTTCCTGTGTGTGTTTACATTCATGTGTGTGTGTGTGTGTGTAGTCTTTCCAGCAGTGTGTGTGTGTGAACTCGGGCCGTGTGAACGCACTGTTGCGTCGCGGAGAGGAGCTGATCCAACGCAGCCAACCGAGCGACGCCCAGCACGTGGAGCGCCGCCTGCTGGAGCTGCTGCGCCACTGCAGCCTCGTCTACAACAACATCGCACGGACACACACCCGGCTGCTGAGCATGAGACTGGTACACACACACACACACACACACACATCATCGACAACAACACACACACATCAACAACACACACACATCACCGACAACAACACACACACATCACCGACCACAACACACACACATCACCGACCACAACACACACACATCACCGACCACAACACACACACATCACCGACAACAACACACCACATCCACTGACAACAACACACACACATCACCGACCACAACACACACACATCACCGACAACAACACACACATCACCGACAACAACACACACACATCACCGACCACAACACACACACATCACCGACCACAACACACACACATCACCGACCACAACACACACACATCACCGACAACAACACACACACATCACCGACAACAACACACACACACCACCGACAACAACACACACACACCACCGACAACAACACACACACATCACCGACCACAACACACACACATCACCGACAACAACCACACACATCACCGACCACCAACACACACACATCAACCGACAACAACACACACACATCACCGACAACACACACACACACATCACCGACCACAACACACACACATCACCGACCACACACACACACATCAACACCGACAACAACACACACACATCACCGACAACAACACACACACATCACCGACAACAACACACACACATCACCGACAACAACACACACACATCACCGACAACAACACACACACATCACCGACAACAACACACACACATCACCGACCACAACACACACACATCACCGACAACAACACACACACATCACCGACAACAACACACACACATCACCGACAACAACACACACACATCACCGACAACAACACACACACATCACCGACCACAACACACACACATCACCGACCACAACACACACACATCACCGACCACAACACACACACATCACCGACCACAACACACACTGACTGAAGCGCTGCTTGGCCTCCTTGCTCACCTGCTCCTCTTCCTCAGGTGTTTGAGGATGACTGGATCTTGTCTCAGGCCACAGACTCCGGCTGTCCCGTCAGAGAGTCTGTTAGAGGACGAAGGAGCGCTTGATAAAGCCAACCTGGACGTCCCTGCAGCGTCCGGTAAACCAACACGTTGACCTTTTCATCACAGATATTAGATTAACCGTAAACGTGTGACATCGTCCATCTTTGCTCACCTTCAGACCCGCCCTCACCTGTTCACCTGCCGCCTCCTCCTCCCTCTCCGTCCTCGCCTACCCATGAGCACCTGGGGCTGGAGTGGGACCCCTCCGTCGATATCGGGCGCTCTGTTTCCCGCGACGACGCCGACTCGTCGTACTTCAGTGCCAGCACAGGTAGGAGGCGTCAGACTGACGGCGCTCACACCGGCCGGCTCTGAGCGCGGGCAGTAAACCTGTGTGTGTGTGTGTGTGTGTGTGTGTGTGTGTGTGTGTGTGTAGGTCTGTGTCACGGCCTGAAGAGGCGGAGCTACCTGAGCTCGCTCGGCTCTCAGTCTGACATCAGTAATGACAACCAGGAAGCAGATCAGGTGAGTTCTGCTCACATGACACACCTGTCAATCAAAGCGTGCACGCCGTCCAGTATCTAATGATCCTTCAAAATAAAAGTCTTCCTCCTCCTCGTCATAATAACGTGTTTTCCTTCCGGTTTCCTCGTGCTGTCTCTGACCCAGATGCTTCACGGCCCGGAGGCTTTTTCTGTCGGGCTTTATCTCACACACACACACACACACACACACACACACACACACACACACACACACACACAGTGTGTGTTCTGATACACCAGCTATCCAAAAATGTCCTCCATCACTGTGTGTGTGTGTGTGTGTCGGTTTTATGAGGCGTTCCAACAGTTCACCTCTTCGTCTGCTGATTTATTGATGACACCTGCAGCAGGATGTGGCACCTGTACGCGTCGTCGACTTTCTTTTTTTAGCTTTATTTTGGCGGGGCAGCGGAGTGGAGAAACGGGAGCGTGTCGGCGGCACGAGGACGGCGTGGAGCGATTCCAGCGTCCTCTCCTCGCCGTGTCTGTGTCTGCACCGTCAGTGAACTCAACGTGAAGCCAGACGAGCATCTCCGACAAAGACATCAGAGTGTGTGTGTGTGTGTGTGTGTGTGTGTGTTTATTATCAGGCTGGTAAAGGCGTGATGTCAGCACGCCCTCCCTGCAGGCTCAGCTCAGCTCGGCTCGGCTCGGCACTGTCTGCCCGGAGGACTCGATGTAGTTGTACTTCATTAAATCTGCGACCGCGTGACCTCGTCTCCGGGAGCTCGCACGCCGCCTGAATCCTGATGCAGCTCAGCCTGCTCTCATGTAGCCACATCAGCAGCGTGTTCAGCTCCGTCACTGTCACTAATGCAAACACACAGCACACTTCTGTATCGCTCTGTCCTCGTCTGCACACACCTGTCACACACCTGTCACACACCTTTCAGCAGTCTGTGCTTTTAAATCAACCTGCACACCAAATAACTTTAAACTTCTCTGATTAAACGTCTGCAGGCGGATGAATGTGGATAAATAATAAATGTCTGTCTGTGAGTGTCAAAGAGAGCGTTGTGTGTTTGTCTACGCCTCATCAGACTGTGATCGAGCTTCAGGATGACGGCGGTCAGACAATGTAATGACAGTAACGTGTCTGTCATGTGACGCACGCTGACCCAAAAAGACTTTCCAAAGTCTCAGGATTCAGTTCTTTTATCTCCATCAGCCTCCAACACTGATGACATGAACAAGAAGCCTCAGTGAACGCTGCAGGTTTGGGCACGATGGTGGAATCAGACTCAGCGTGCAGTAAAATGAGGGTGTGGTTGGGTGGATGAAGGTGTGGTTGGGTGGATGAAGGTGTGGTTGGATGGATGAAGGTGTGGTCGGGTGGATGGGTGGATGAAGGTGTGGTTGGATGGATGAAGGTGTGGTTGGATGGATGAAGGTGTGGTCGGGTGGATGGGTGGATGAAGGTGTGGTTGGATGGATGAAGGTGTGGTTGGGTGGATGAAGGTGTGGATGGGTGGTTGAAGGTGTGGTTGGGTGGATGAAGGTGTGGTTGTTGGATGGATGAAGGTGTGGTTGGGTGGATGAAGGTGTGGTTGGATGGTTGAAGGTGTGGTTGGATGGATGAAGGTGTGGTTGGATGGATGAAGGTGTGGTCGGGTGGATGAAGGTGTGGTTGTTGGATGGTTGAAGGTGTGGTTGGATGGTTGAAGGTGTGGTTGGATGGTTGAAGGTGTGGATGGGTGGTTGAAGGTGTGGATGGGTGGATGAAGGTGTGGTTGGGTGGATGAAGGTGTGGTTGGATGGATGAAGGTGTGGTTGGGTGGATGAAGGTGTGGATGGGTGGATGAAGGTGTGGTTGGGTGGATGAAGGTGTGGTTGGGTGGATGAAGGTGTGGTTGGATGGATGAAGGTGTGGTTGGGTGGATGAAGGTGTGGTTGGATGGTTGAAGGTGTGGTTGGATGGATGAAGGTGTGGTTGGATGGATGAAGGTGTGGTTGGGTGGATGAAGGTGTGGTTGTTGGATGGATGAAGGTGTGGTTGGATGGTTGAAGGTGTGGATGGGTGGTTGAAGGTGTGGATGGGTGGATGAAGGTGTGGTTGGGTGGATGAAGGTGTGGTTGGATGGATGAAGGTGTGGTTGGGTGGATGAAGGTGTGGTTGGGTGGATGAAGGTGTGGATGGGTGGCTGAAGGTATGGTTGGGTGATGAAGGTGTGGTTGGATGGATGAAGTGTGGTTGGGTGGATGAAGGTGTGGTTGGTGGTTGAAGGTGTGGTTGGGTGGTTGAAGGTGTGGTTGGGTGGATGAAGGTGTGGTTGGGTGGATGAAGGTGTGGTTGGATGGATGAAGGTGTGGTTGGGTGGATGAAGGTGTGGTTGGGTGGTTGAAGGTGTGGTTGGATGGATGAAGGTGTGGTTGGGTGGATGAAGGTGTGGTTGGGTGGTTGAAGGAGTGGTTGGATGGATGAAGGTGTGGTTGGGTGGATGAAGGTGTGGTTGGGTGGATGAAGGTGTGATCTGAATCTGTTTTCCTGTGCAGAGACTGTCGGGATGGTTTGAACCACGCCCAGCCAGAGAACGAAGGGGGGGAGGGGCTCGGCTGAATGGAGACCAATGGGCGACCTCTCGACTCCCGACAGGAAAGACAGCGAGCCAATCAGCTTTGACGGCGGGGCGTGTGAGGGGCGTGGCTTGGAGTCCCAGAGCCCCGCCCCTCTGGAGAGGAGGACTTCCTGTTCCAAAGCGGTGCAGACGGAGCCGAAGGTGAGAGACGTTTTTCTGTCGGTGGAGAAAATCCATCCAACAAAACATGACTTGAGATTTTAGGGTGACCCTAATTGAACACCTGCAGGGCTGCTTCTGTCCTGATTTCCAACACGGCAACATCCAAAATGTTTGTTCCAGATCTCGGACACGTCAGGTCACGTTAGAAGAAAACCACCCAACCTTTGCTCTGTGAAAAAACACGACTGAGATGTTTGAACGTTTCAGAGGATGAACGATGACACAAGTGGCCGTTTGAGGAACTGCAGTGCCTGAACTTCTAACAAGTTCTTCTGTGGTTCCATAGAGCTCCATTTAAAAGTGTGTGTGTGTGTGTGTGACCTGACTCTCTCACACACTTTCTGACCTTTCATGGACAGACTTTGGACGCACGTGGATGACTTATTACGAGCAGGCCTCGTGCCCGTGCATCATATCGTCATAGCGTGCACGTGTTGTCGCCTCTCAGCTGTTTATCTGCCAACACGTGACGTAGTTTCATTCAGCAACACGTAGTTCGTCCACACAGTCCTGAAATGTCGGTACAGAAGCAGGTCGGTGTCCCCAAGGTCGGTCCACGACGGCTCAGACGCTGAGCGATGTCTCCTCTCAGCTGATGATCAGTTTATTTTCTTACAGATGGATCCTGAATAGCCGTCCTCTGTTTCCTCTCCTCCACCTTCACGTTCTTCTCTCTCCATCAGCCTTCATTTTCTCTCCCCTCTCTCATTACCGGCGAGAGATTCTATTTATCCTCCTCTTCCTCGCCTCGTCCGCCGCTCCTCGGGCCGCCGAATGAATCCATAAAGTCTTGATTTATGCAGCGAGTCTGGGCTGCACTTTAACTGTCGCCATAAAAACAGGAGAGAAACATGCAGACTTCCTCCTCTCCTTCATCTGTGTGTGTGTGTGTTGTAATTAGAGCGATTTTCTGCGGTACATTTGCAGTGTGTGAGTTTGATTGAACGTGTTTGGACGTAACAGCGTCGGCACTTTTTAAATGGAGCTTCATTAGTGACAAAAACTATCGAGCGAGCAGAAAACAAATCACAGCAGAATCTACCTGCGAGTCCAGATTCGAGGTCCAGAGTGTAATCGACGTTTTCCGGAGCAGCTCGTGCACAAACACTGAGAGTGAAGCTGATTGACCTTCACGGTCTGTCCGTCAGGTTTCAGATCTGTATGTCTGCAATCATTCCTCCTGTCGGCGCTGGAGTTAGACATGGACTGTCTTCATGACAGACTCTATGACCCCACCTCCTCCACCTCTACACCTTCACCTTTAACAGTCGTTATGTTTGGACTGCAGAGAATCAGAGAATGAAGTTATTTTTCTTTTTGGTTTTTGGTTTCCAGAAGTCGAGAACAAACTCGACGCTTCAAGATTAAAGTCGAGTGTTTGCATCAAACTGCTCGTGTTCGTGAATACAGCCGCTTCTGCACAGCGTGTGTGGACGAGGTGCTAAATATTAAGACTTTAAACAGATTGTGACAAGCGTCTTCAGAAGAAAGCACACAGACAAGGAGCTGCTGGTTCTCCTGACTTGATTTGTCATCAGCGTCCTCTTCACTCTCTGCTCCTCTGCCATGACGTCCATAGAAGCTGCTGACTGCTGGACCTGAGCACCTCCTCTTCTTCTTCTTGAGCTAACAGACTGAGCTAACATGAGCTAACAGCAGCTAACAGACTGAGCTAACAGCAGCTAACAGACTGAGCTAACAGCAGCTAACAGACTGAGCTAACATGAGCTAACAGCAGCTGCAGCTGTCAGCAGTTTACTTCACTGTCCATCATAAACTCTGTAAATCACAGAGAGTTCTCCGCCCTGTGTTACAGCTTTACCTGGAAGGAAGCTGCATGGATACGTCCAACAGCCAACATCGCCATGACAACACACAGCAGCCCTTTCCTGCCCCCGCCCCTGCACCGTCATATGACGTAACGCCCTTGTCTGATTGGATGAAGCAGCAGTATCGATCAGCCCTTCAGGTGAGCAGACAGTGAAGTGTGTGACTGTGTGTGAAGATGTTTCCTCAAAGAGTAACAGACTGTCTGTTCTGCAGGAGGAGGAGGAGCAGTCCTGCTGGGAGGAAGCCGAGTGTCTTCTCTCTGAGCAGAGGTGAGAAACCACAGACACAGCTGAGTCCTTTATGGACCCATCAGAACCAGCAGTGAACAGTCTGGATTTCTTGCCGGGTTTGGCCACAGAATCACTCAGACTGTATCAAACAGGAGTGAACAGACAGTACAGTTTGTACAGATTAAACTGGATTCACCTCCAGACAAGAGGAAGCTTCCCAAGATGTTTCAATTATTTACATTTCTCATCTTTAATTCATCGTGTCGAGTCATTTGTGAGGAAATTACCCCCAAAGTCAACAAGTGTTTAAAAAACTGTCTCTAGTTTCCTGTAACCAAATTACAGAATTATTTCCCCAAAGCTGAGAGTTATTTATTTAAATTACAGAGCCATAAAATGAAGGATTAACTTTTTATTTTAATTAAGGACTTCATGCTGTTTCTCCACGCTGCATGGACTCAGCTGGACGGATGGATGTGTTCATGTTTGTAGGCTCAGAATCAGCCAGTTTCAAAATGTTTGTCAGGTGAACTGAGATCCGTCACCACCTGCTAAAAAACAGCTTCCACCTCTTTTCTGTCTCTGGTTCAGAGCTGTGATTGGTAGGCCACGTCAACCCAACGCAGCATTAGAAATACTCATAAAACACAGAGAGAGAAATATAATAAAAGCTTCCAAACAGCAAAACAACCCAAAGTGTCTGGATGTGTTCAGCTCCGTCAGCTGACCGGGTCAGAGCGACACTGCAGCTCTTGTTGGGTGTTCCAGGTCCAGTGGTCAGAACCTTTCAAACTGGGTCAGGGCGAGCGAGGCTCATTGATGCATGCTGGGAGCTGTTAAAGGAGCCGCGTCCCCGTGGCCTCAAAGCAAACACTGCTCATCGGCTGGAGGAACAACCAGCTCGATCAGAGTTCACTAACACCTCCTCCTCCTCCTCTACAGTGTGACCTCCAGCAGCAGGCCTCCTTCCTCCCTGCTCTCCCCAGCCCTCCTCTACCTCCTGCTGGCTGCGGCTCTGGTTCTCCTGGCCTGCCTGATCTGGGTCGCCCTGGAGCCGCCGTGTCACCGCAGCGGCCGGATGCCTCGTAGCTTCCACCTGACGCTGAGATACGTCAACGGACCGCCGCCTACATGAAGACCGTCCACGGTCTGGACAGAGCACTTTCCTCAGGCTCTGTGGAGGTTTGAAGCTCGTCATGTCAGTTTATGTGCTCATTTCAATTAACCCGAGCCCGACCTGAACAGCAGAGATCAGACAGGAAGCTGCTGGGAATGCAGCAGGATAATTAGACGTCGATTCAGGGGCAGCGCCGAGTGTCAAACACGCTTCCACGATGCCTGAAACAGCACTTTGTTTTTCTGCCCGTCTTCACACAGTCTTTGAGTTGTTCATCTCTTTGCACTGGTCGGCTTTGCTGTTTGCACATAAAGAGGCTGATTAAAGCGTCAGTCAGCTGTGGTTATTTTGAATTTGGGTTGTATGAGCTGCTCATTCTGCAGCAGGCAGCGGTCGGCACACGCATGCTGAGCGACCAGACAAAAACAGGAAGTCCACCGGCAGGTTTAAACCACGGTGACACAAGCTGACCAACACCTCCCGCGTCCTGCAGGGTGAAATGATTCAGTCAGTGAAGCACAGACGGATTCAACACGAAGCAGTGAACATACTCTAAATGTAGCATGCACTTTGACTGATGTTGAGGTTTTTAGGCGTCTCCGTGTCTCCGTCCACAGCGGGACGTCGTCCTCTACCTCATACAACCAGTTGAAATAACACACACTATCCCTTTAAAGCAGAACACAGCAGCAGCATCAGGAAACAAACCTAAAGCTGAAATTAGATTAAGACTTGAGAATGAAACTTCTCCCTGACGCTGACTTTAGTCATTAAAGAACCACTGACTACTTTATTCTGGACGTTATCCAAAAAAGACTGAATGAATGTGAGATCCAGAGTATACTTCACATTCACAGCTCTGCTGTTTGAATAAGAAATGATCAAACTATCTAAAATATTTCTGAAGTTGATGATTGTTGGCAGACGGTTTGCTTTCCTGTTCTTTGTGGCTCCTGATTACGAACTGACGGCAGCCGAGACGTCCTGAAAACAAAGGCTGTGATTTCTATCGAGGGACCAAATCTCGAGTTACTGATCACATTGTTTGACAAATGAAGTGATCTCGTCTGCTCTGATTCTGGGTTTCAGTCTGAGTTTAGTTCTTTCCTTTAATCATTAATTATTCCGTCCATTTATTTAAATCTTCTCCTAGAATAATAATATTCACCTGTAGCAGAACGTATGTGTTATAACGGGAAGTTGTTATGTAATGATCTTTATGTATGTTTGCTCTGTCAGTTACACCTGCCTTCTTTTTGTATAATATGATTTGTTTGGTTGAAACTCTGAGTCCAGTTTGAAGCAGCTCGGCGACTGTAGGCCCTCCGCAGGGATCGGTCACGTTAGCAAGAATTATTATGCAACAACAATAAATCTGAGAAACATTTCAGTTTATTTTGACGGTCACAGTTTGGTTTAAACGCAAAAACTACTTGACATGGGTCAGAAAAGAGATCTGAAGTAATGTCACGTACCAAAACGAGATGTGACAAAGCTCAATGTAACATCACGTCACGTAACATAACGTAAGATAACGTCATGTAACATCACGTAACGTCACGTAACATCACGTAACGTAACATAACGTCACATAACATCACGTAAGATAACGTCACGTAACATCACGTAACGTAACATAATGTCATGTAACATCACGTAACGTAACGTAAGATAATGTCACGTAACATCACGTAACATAACATAACATCACGTAACATAACGTCACGTAACATAACGTCACGTAACGTAACGCCACGTAACATAACGTCACGTAACATGACGTGAAGCCTGCAGTCGTAGTTTGAAGTGTTGGACGTTTATATTGTTTAAATTATCGATGCGAATGTAGCTTAAGCTAACGTAATGCTAGTGCTTTATACTTTTCGTTATATTTTGCCATTCATGTCAAAATTAGGAAGTATTTTGTATTAATATCAATCATTAACTGCCTTAATCTACCGTGACAGCGCTTGTGTTAATAATTCATGTTTTGTATCAAGTTAACGGTACCAAACTGTTTTTCATGGTTCAGCCGGTTAAATCACAAACGTACGTTCACAGAAGAGTTTCTAACCGTGTGCAGACAGACGATCTGATAAAATCATGATAAAACCACGATGTCTGTCTGCAGGTTGATTTTTGATGCGGCTCAAACATGAAAAACAGTCCGGTAAGTGAACGGGAAGTGTGTAATGTGTGTGTTGTGTTGCTGTGTCAGTAATTTGATGTAAAATGGTTCAATCAAAAGTTTCAGATCATGTTAACGTCAGCTGTAACAGACCAAATGTTTCTTTCGTCCGCCCGGCGTCGGTTCAGAAATCTGTCTGATCTTTGGACAGTTTTTCATTATTTGCGGTGACGTGATGAAACCAAACGTCTGACTTTCTCAGGGGAAGATGTCAGTCCAGGTTCCCTTCAAAGATGAAGATGATGAAGTCATACAGAATAATTGAAAAAGGGAACTCGGTCAGTCAAACTGCCATCGAAACATTTCACTGTTTTTTTAAGTTGAATTTTGTTGTTTAATATTTCAAACTGATCTTTCATCCAGTTAAATGTTGCTTTTGTACGTTTGAAGATAACAAAATAAAATGAATTGTATGAAATGTTGGTTGGATTTTTACGCTTCTGAGATCAGATCGATCCCGTCTACACCTGTCGCAGGTGTGACAGCTGCACGAACATCCTGTTTGAGTTTATGAAGTTTAACAGTGGATCTACCTCTTTCTCTGTCGCTCAGTGTGGCCTCTGCAGGTAACTACAGGTGTGTGTGTGTGTGTGTGTACACAGAAAGTGAATGGCAGGTGTTGCGTTGTGTCTTACAGCAGATTTGCATGTTGGGACTCGCGTGTCGCGTGCACGTGTCTGAAGAACGCCGAGTCACTGCGAACGGTGACACTGCTAATACGCTAAGCGGGGATTAGCAGTGCAGGACAAGCAGCCTGTGTGTGTGTGTGTGTGTGTGTGCACAGCAACGTCCTTCTCATTGTCTGTCAGTAGGAGGTGTGTAGATCTCATTGTGTGAGCAGGTACATGTATGATGATCCAGTCTTGGTGGTCCAGGCTCGGTCCTGGTGTGGTCTTCATCAGGAGACGATGCGGTCTGTAAGAAAAGAGCGTCACACCAAACTTCATTCACAAATCTCTGAATTTAAAGCTCGCTTTGCTCTGAATGAGCTCAGCACCATCAGCTGAGACAAAGATCCCGGACACGAGGCCGAGAAGAAGAAGAAGAAGACTGCAGTGACCACACAAGTTACAGTCTGACAGTCTGCAGAGCACTGAAACGTGTGTGTGTGTGTGTGTGTGTGTGTGTGTGTGCTCTGCTGGTGATCCAGTTAATGAAAGTCCTCCATCTGTTCGGAGGCCTGCAGCTGGAATGAAGACGATTATATCTGCTCATTAAAATAAAACAAAAAAAAAAGAAACTTTCTGTCATAAATCATTAAAAAAAAAATCTGATTTCTAGATTCTGAATTTGAGCCGCAGGAACGTTTTTAACTGATGAAACAAGTTTCAGGATGTTGGAGTCGAGTTAAAGACAGATGTTTTCGCTGTATGTTCGGCCTCGACTCGCTGGATTCCTGTTTAAATCCATGCATTGTGCACATAAAGACGCGTGTGTTCGGACAGACAAGGCGTGTTTTTCAGCCCTCGGACGCGTGGAAGCGGAGAGGGGGAGGACGCGTACACATGAATCAACGTGATTGTTTCCCACAGCCGAGAAAACGCTTCAAATCCAGTTAGAGGGCAAATAATTTCACGTTAGCGGAGGAATCTGAGTGGACTTTTAACCCCACGGTCGACCGATGGAGAGAAACTTCATGAGGGCTGGAATTATTTAAAAGAATTAAGAATTTAAGGATAGACCTCCTGAGATGAATCATCTGGTTTCATTAGAGACACTAACAAACAGTTTTTAATTAGCTGCAGAGCTCCTCAGGGAGAAACGTTTCTGATAGGATCTCATGTGGCCCAGAAACAGAAGATAAAGTTGTTTACCTTGATGACGTGTCGTCTGCAGCTCTTCCTCGGACAACTCGCCGTAAACCCAGTTTGACTATCTGACCCGTGAAACTGAGCCAGAAGATCCGGACGAACAACCTCTGACCCGGCAGTGTCCAGTCTAACAGTGAACACAGCAACAGAACCTCTGAACCGGCAGTGTCCAGTCTAACAGTGAACACAGCAACGGAACCTCTGAACCGGCAGTGTCCAGTCTAACAGTGAACACAGCAACGGAACCTCTGAACCGGCAGTGTCCAGTCTAACAGTGAACACGGCAACAGAACCTCTGAACCGGCAGTGTCCAGTCTAACAGTGAACACGGCAACAGAACCTCTGAACCGGCAGTGTCCAGTCTAACAGTGAACACTGCAACAGAACCTCTGAACCAGCAGTGTCCAGTCTAACAGTGAACACGGAACAGAACCTCTGAACCGGCAGTGTCCAGTCTAACAGTGAACACTGCAACAGAACCTCTGAACCAGCAGTGTCCAGTCTAACAGTGAACACAGCAACAGAACCTCTGAACCGGCAGTGTCCAGTCTAACAGTGAACACGGCAACAGAACCTCTGAACCAGCAGTGTCCAGTCTAACAGTGGATTAATTCTGAAGTTTCAGTGAAGCCTTAATATAATGTGAACGTGTTCATTTCTGCTGTCGAACATGGGGACTTATGGAAAAACCTGATCCTGAGCTCAGACAGAGCGGACATGGAGGGACAGATTCAGCCACATTCCAGCTGTGGAGCTGCTGTGCTGGGGAATGTTAGATATTTGCAGTATGTATTTCTGATCTGTGTTGTTGTATAATGGAGCCTTCAGCTGCATCCATCCAACACAAAACCTCCCTTCAGTCCTTCAGTCCCATCAAACTCTCACATCCTGTCTGCTCCTTATTACAGGCTGATGCTATGCTACGTAGCTTTTGCCCCAAACCGATGTAAAGAGGAAAAACGGCGCCAAACTGAATTATTGCATTGATTGAATTTAAATCCAGCAGCAGAGCGAGCGTGCACGCCGCCATTTAATCCGATTTGAAACATACACGGAGGAATTTAAAGAGACGTGCTTTGATTGAATTAAGATGTAACAGAGTTCAGTCTGTTTAAGACACAAACACATGCACGTATAGCAGCTGTGTTAACCGAGGCGCGCCCATCCTGGACGGACACGTTCAGGTTCAGCGTCCTCGGTTTAATTTGATCGTCCCAGCGTCCACAAATAAAACCCATTTACAGATCATGTCTCGTGTCATTAAGCCACAGATCAACTTATGGAAAAGCAATATTACTGTTTGTGTGTAATAAAAAGTCTGGCTGAGTGTTTAAATGTAATTGTATGATCTTTAATATCTTTCCATTACGAGCGAGAGATTTTCATTTAGCTCTTAAAGGCCGCTGGCTCACAGTTACAGTATTATCTGCACAGGTCAGGACCCGAGCTGAAGGAGCACTTCATGGGTTTTAAACCTTCTGGCAGCGTCTGTGACTGTCACATAAAAAGACTCTGATGTTATAGACGCCGGCTTCATTAGGCGAAGCCCAACAGAACATTAAACTTAAAGCTTTAGTAAGAGCGAGCGATGCAGTCAAAGGACGTCTTGAACTTTGGTTAAACCCTGCTGAATATTTAACCTCAAACACGACCTCCATCCACCTCCACCAGCGCTCCACCAGGCGGGCCTAGATCAGAGCTTCATCATCTGCTCTCAAAGTCTTAAAGTTTATTAAAATAGACGATCAGCACATCAGGAGAACGTTAAATCTTATTCTGCATCAATTTAAACTTTTTTTGTTGGTTTCCATCAAACACAGAGAACATGTGACCTCATGAGTGAAAAGCTCTGCTCCCGCCGGGATTCGAACCTGTGATCTTACTATGAAGCGACTGCATGCTGCCGTGACCCCATCACGCCTTGATCACTCCCCTGGGAGCTTTAATGCAGATGAAAGTCCCCCGCCTGTCTAATAATAGCCCCCAGCCTATAAACAGAGCAGTTAACACGGCATTACCTGCGCCCATCTGTGCGGTGCACAGGTGTGTGTGTGAGTGTGTGTTGGAGCTCTGTCTTCACGCCGTAGTGCCGGACAAAGTCGGGATGTTCCCCCGGCTAATGGCTTTGGATCGGAGCCCGCAGCACACAGGACTGACTGGCCGACCGACCGGCTGTGTGTGATGGACTCTGGTACTCTGCCAAGTCAACACACACACACACACACACAGCTGAGACAGGAAGCCGAGGGCGGGAGGCGAGTGTGTTTTCTGGAAATTAAAAGTGACGTCCTGCATCCGGAGCGAAAGAAACGCGAGATGTCGGGTTGGTACTTAATTATTTAAAACGATGATCTGAGGCGATCGATACAAGAATGGACTGACTGGAATATTTAACACGCTGACGCAGGAAGTTAAAAACTCCGTGTGAACCTCGACTCGACGGATTCACTGATTCTGGATGGATTCTTATGGAGAAAATGTTTTCTGGCCTCAACTCTGCGATTTACAGACTTTATGATGGACAGTGAAGTACACTGCTTACAGCTGTAGCTGCTGTTAGCTCATGTTAGCTCAGTCTGTTAGCTGCTGTTAGCTCATGTTAGCTCAGTTTGTTAGCTGCTGTTAGCTCATGTTAGCTCAGTTTGTTAGCTGCTGTTAGCTCATGTTAGCTCAGTCTGTTAGCTGCTGTTAGCTCATGTTAGCTCAGTCTGTTAGCTGCTGTTAGCTCAGTCCGTTACATGCTGTTAGCTCATGTTAGCTAGGTTTGTTAGCTGCTGTTAGCTCAGAAGAAGAAGAGGTGTTCAGCCTCTATGGACATAATGGCAGAGGAGCAGAGAGTGAAGAGCAGAGCAAAGCTCTCTACACACTGACATGTTTCTCAGACTGTTTGCCGTCTTCCCGGTGTTAGAAACTCTCAGAGAGTTTGCGAGGCTCAGAGCGACAGCTGGCTTCCCCCGAGACTTTAAACAAAGATTAAAAAACACAAAGACGGGCTGAAATTTAAAATGCCAAGACGGAGAGATAAATGAGATCTCAGGACACATCCGGAGGACGAGGATGTGAAGCACGCAATTACCCACAATTCATGAATAAAAATCAACTGTCTGAATTTAAAGGCCTGAAGTTAAAAACTGTGTTCAAGGTGACGCAGCGTCTGAAAGACGTGAGAACATGAAAACATGTTGCTGTCTGCAGTGAACGCATCACAACATGGACAGCTGTCAAAGCCAAGCAGCTGATCAGACATTAACATACGGTAAATTTGATTTCCTAATTTACTCTGACGACAAAACTCACAGAGGAGAGGAAGACGACAGAGACGATGAAGACGACAGAGACGATGAAGATGGCATATCTGGTAACATTAAGTAGCCGCTACGGAGTCATGTGACTGACAGTAACGAGGTGGAGCTGGTTGGAGGTCGTCAGCAGGAAACGCCTTCACTCGGCTCTGTGGGGTCAAAGGTCAGACCTGCTGCTGACCCGGTTCAGCAGGCTGAGACTGGTCCACCTCAGCAGCTTCATGTCATTCACTCTGAGACGCTCCTGATCTGTTGATTGATGACTGTGATTGATAGACAGCTGATGATCACGGACTGCACAGCTGTTCTGGTTCTGCTGGAGAAGGTGTTCGGGTCTGACGGTTGGTATGAAGCTCGTCAGGTGTGTTTGACTCTGCGTATATTTCCAGGAAGTCTTCTTGTTACTTTGTTTATTTTTCTGATTTTGTAAATGAATTTCTTCTTCGTGGATCAATAAAGTCTGCGTTATCTTTTTTAATGAATATTAATGTTATTAAATATTTCATCATCCGTGTGTCTGATTAAATATTAAACACTTCCTCAGTCTGTCCTCATCCGTGTCTCATCCCGAGCGTCCGCTCCACCGCCGGTCCCCTGGGGCATTATGGGTAAACTCACAACATTATGCTGTGTATTGAGCAGAGAACACACACACACACACACACACACACATACGGGTCTTTGTGAACTAGAAGGACACTGCTGCCCAAACACGTTTTTTGCTGCATTAGGTGGACACCCCTTTCCACTTGCTTTACAAAGATGGGGGGTATGTCAAAAAATCTGTTTTGAGCCATAGAACACAAATGTCACTTCAAATCTTAAATACACAACACACAAACCGAAATATAACAACCTGACAACATGCTTAATTAGGCGGACAGGAGATAATGAGCTGATTAGCCCCGCCCATGACACAAATCGAAATTAGGAGGACTAACTCAGTTTGTGCAGACAGTAACTATACACACACACACAAATGTCACCGAGGTGTATTAAAGGGTCAAATACCATAAATGAGACATGGCTAAACACAAACACAAAAGTGAAGGCATTGTCCATTGAAAGGACACACCTACTATATGTGGACAATTTGTTTTACACAACACACAATACAACAGATTATGCATTGTGAAGACATACCAGATTTGTGAGGACAGATTTTAACCTGACAATATAGCTCACATATATATTACATATTTCATATAGTTAATAGCTCTTTCATGATTGCAATCTATCTGTTGTTTTGTTGTCATTTATTGTTTTGCTGGTGCCTTGGCTTGGGGCTTGATTTTTCAGTGAAGGTGCTCTGAAATGTAGAGTTTGTCATTACTGTGCCAGTCTTAAATTTCTACTGAAACACCTTTAACACAGATTCACCTATGCAGTACTTGGTCTGCAACAGTTGTCATTCATTATCATCCTAAGGTTTCTCCCATTGTTTTTAATTGGGAGTTCTTCCGAAGTCCATGTGTGTATCTAAGGGCAGAAAATGTTATTCTGATGCTGTCAAGACAAACACTAGTCAATGCGCAGCGAGCCACATTTATTGCAGTAAAAACATTAATATAATCATAAAACATCTTGACTCAGCTTTAAATGACTTGTACATTTATTAACCAGCAGCAAACAAACCGCTTCAGCTTTTTACAACTGACTTTTTTACATCCCCATACCCAATTTCCATCATTTAACAAAAAACAGAAGTGCTGCAACATTAGGGAAACAAATATCTTTCACACCCTTCTTTGACTACTCAAACATCAAGGATTCTGGTGGATTGAGGTAGGGGTCATACCATCTGAGGTGCCTGGAGGTTCCTCAACAGGCTACCTGGCCCTCTTCATCCCTACAGAAAAGTGTACTTGAATTTCACAACAAACACTTCGACCTGTCATTCCAGGAACAGGACAGGCGTAGTTAACAGCAATAACGATTGTTAAGTTTCAGTCATGTCTCAATAAGCCATAATCAACAGACAAAAACAGAAGTGCTGCATCATTATGGAATCGAACATCTTTCACACACTTCATTTACTGCTCTGTTTCTTTAAAGTAACACCCCGATTTCTGACAAAGTCTCTTATGTTCTGCACAGAGCGACTTGCTAGAACGGGATCCTCGGCTTTCTTGCATTGCTGACATTCAATCATAGTGGCAAGTTTGCCTTTCAAAATATGGCGCTTGAAGTGCCTCATGATAGCAGCAACTTCTTTAGGGGACCATTGCCTTTTTTGTTTTCTCCTTGCATTATTTCCCTCGGCATCAAGACTCACTACAAGAGAGAAAAACAGATTGTCAAAAAGGTATTCACACAACAATCCCAGCAAAAAATCAATCCCTGGAACTGGTTAACATATTACTTCATGTGTCTACATGAGCATGATGTCCATGACACCACAAAGGAAGTCACTGCTTTCCACTGCATGCTTGAACAGCACTTCAACACCCCATAACACCACTCAGAAAATATTTTGCAGACTGATGATATAGAGAAGTAGGTAGCTGAGCCTCACCAACTTGGTACCAGGGCTCACATATCCTCACACTATTAGAATAATGGCCTCAGTCATTTTTTCAAGTTCTTCGGAAAACACATAAAAACTTCACCAAAAGCAGGACATATGATATTAGGCCAAAAATTACTCTAGTCATTAATTTAATAGGGTGATGATATGCTGTGCAAAGAGAAACAGTACTGATTTTATCTTCAAAGTTTGTAGTTAACAGTGACTAGTATTGAAACCATTTTAAAGTGTCTTGCTTGAGAAAAAAAACATGTTATTGTCTTACCAGTAGATGTGCTTTCTATGGCAGAGTCAATATCTGTGAAGTGGGAAAAAAAAATACTAGGAATATGGATATCATAGCATGCAGTAATATTGCTCAATGTTTGCTCAAACAAACATTAAGGACGCTGGTGGATTAAAGTAGTGGTCATACCATCTGAGGTGCCTGGAGGTTCCTCAACAGCCTGCCCGTCTCTTTTCATCCCTACAGAATAGAGTAGTTGAATGTTCATGTGATGAATTGACCTGTGTGTTTTTCACAACAGACACTTTGACCTGTCACTACAGGTACAGGACAACAATAATGATTGTTCTGTTATGTTACGGATATGTCCCAATAAGCCACATCAGTGAGTTAGCATGTACAATAGCAGACCACTTGAACTTGCACGGCTAAAAGGAATGCATCCATTAACAAAAATAATTTAAATTCAACTCTTCGTGTTATGTAATGACAAAATGTCTAATGACTGAACTGAAGTACTGGAAATGGAGACAAACAGACATACAGACAAGAGTGGCTGTAATTCCTATGGCATGCCCTGTGATGACTCCTGCACTGCTGTATCCATCTAACAAACCCTGCCTGGCTAACATTAAAATAGCTAGCAGCATTGCCTTGCCTACGTGTAATGAATCAAACATCAAGGACGCTGGTGGATTAAAGTAGTGGTCATACCATCTGAGGTGCCTGGAGTTTCCATGACAGCCTGCCTGTCTCTCTTCATCCCTATAGAAGAGAGTAGTTGAATGTTCATGTACTGATTTGACCTGTGTGTTTTTCACAACAGACACTTTGACCTGTCACTACAGGTACAGGACAACAATAATGATTGTTCTGTTATGTTACGGATATGTCCCAATAAGCCACATCAGTGAGTTAGCATGTACAATAGCAGACCACTTGAACTTGCACGGCTAAAAGGAATGCATCCATTAACAAAAATAATTTAAATTCAACTCTTCGTGTTATGTAATGACAAAATGTCTAATGACTGAACTGAAGTAGTAGTAATGAATACAAACAGATATACAGACAAGAGTGCCTGTGACTCCTGCACTGCTATACCCATCTCACAGACCCTGCCTGACTAACAGTAAAATAGCTGGCAGCATTGCCTTGCCTAGATGTAATCAATCAAACATCAACATTGATACTTAGTCATATCACCTGAGGTTCCTGGACATTCCTGCTTATCTTGGCTGGCTCTTTTCATTCCTGTAGAATTAATAGTATTGTTCAATAAAGTTCATGTGATAAATGCAGGTTTGTACCAATTCAGTTAGTTCATAAATATATTTCTAGGCACACTTACCAACTCTTGTCTGTGAATGTTTGAGGGCTGCTGTTCATCAAATTCACTGTCTTCACTTTGCCCAGAATCACTCAGGTTCATGTTATCTGACAAAAAATAAAGAAAATAACATGAAATAATTAAACAGCAAACATTGAGTTACGATAAAACATTATGAATAATACGACAATGAAGATTAGTTTGTTGAAGTTCAAGGGACAGATCAGTTGATCATGTGGAAAGCATAACTTTCTAGAAGTTAGGTTATATTTTTCCTAAAGTAAAATATCTGTTATGCAATGCTTGTAAACCAAACTTAATAGCAGTACCTTCAATGTCAATCTCTTCAAGTGATTTGCCTTGAAGGTTTGTCAAGGGCCCTTTCTCCATGGCAAGAAGTAGTTTTGATATTTTGGCCAGCTGGGTTGTAGCCTCTGGAAGCCTGTAGTATTCTCTGTGGACTCGAATGTCATGTCCTAAGAAGTCTGCAACTTGGTCCAATTCGTGATTTTTGAGGTTCAGGATCTGTGACAAAGTTGCAACATGCTTGCGCAAGTGAGTCGACCTGAGGAGTTCAGGATTCTGAGCGCCACACTCATTTGCATAAATCCTCAAACAATCCTGTCCTCTATAAGAAGACAAACAATGGGGTCTTGCAAACAGGAATTCATTCTCTTCTGGGACTCCACACTCTGTCCTTTTGCTTATAAGATGGTGTTAAGGCATCAACCATGTCTGGTGACAGCAGCACAGCAACTTTGCGCCCTCTTTTACCCCTAATTTCCACACGACTGAAGTGGTTACAAAGTTTTGTTCGAATTTTGTAAGGCCGCTGGCAACATCCTTATGCAAGGCAGTTGTGTCCCTTTCAAGGAAGCCTTTGAGTCTCATTTTTGCAACTTCTCCTCCACGTCTTCGGTTGAAGAGTATTATTTTTGCAAGAGTTGCTTTACAAAGTTCTGCATAGACTTGAGGTGATGGTGTCTTTCCTAAGTTTTCAGATGCTACATCTGCAGTTTTTTCAAGATGTTGGTGAAGACTGAGTAGATGGCTTGTTAAAGTGCCCCTCGGTCAAGGTTGTCAAAGCTGTGTGTGAGACAAGTTCCGACCACTTTTTGGTACACAATGTCTTGAAGGTCTGGGTTGACTGCATCAGTTGACGATCCTCTGCTATCAGAGCCCTGCAATGTAAGATGTCACAAATCTTCTGCAATGAGTGACCAAGTTTTAGTGCAAGGCTTGGAGTCTGGTAGCTGTTCTTTTCTTCATCAAACCCAGACACCTTCTTGACAGCTTTGATAACCACATGGAAATTTTTTGGGTTTACAGCATCTTCAAGGGTATATATTGCAGAGTCTTTGCGCAGTGCCAGCAGAAGTCTTCCAACTTCGCGAAGCTTCTGGCGAATGTAGTCACATTTAGTGGGATCCTGTCCATGTCTATTGAAAAGTGACTGGCCCAGCTGAAGAATACTGTAGTCACTGCGCACAGCAGCAGAAATGTCATCGTCTTTCATGGCAGTTAAAAGCTTCCAAACACCTTTGGATATCTGTTGACACAATGTTGACTCCGACATTTTGGCCAAAGACAAGACTCTGGTTCTTCCCAACTCTGCATTGGCTTCTACTGGCTTCGAAAGACATTTTCGAACATGTCGCCACAGATCTCTGCGAAGATACAGAGCCTGGCAATACATGCAGTGCACATAATCTTTCGGATGATACATTTTCTTTGGTTGCCGTCTAAGTTTTAGCAATCCAGTCCCACTTGTTTTAACCTCAGCATTGTGTTCGTAGTTCCCTTTATTCCGTAGCTTGATCAGCATTTTTTTGCGTTCACTAGAGTCATGTGGCAGTGCTAAAAGTTGTGCAACCTCCACATTTGTCTTCTCATGGGTTTTCAAATGGCGTGTAAATTTTGATTGTGGCTTTCCACAAATGTAGCAAAATGTTTTTCTTCTTAATGAAGAGGGTGTATTTGAAAACTGTATGCACTGATCTTCCCCGGGTTCCTTAACAGATGTGTCTTCGGCAATGCCTTTGCTAACTTTAGCCTGAACACCTGATACTTCATTTTCTTCCTTACAAGTCTTTTTACGCTCTGTTGTACTGATTGCAAATTCACTGGAGGATACTTTTGTACTCTGTATTTCTGAGAGTTGTTTAACATACATATCTGTGCAAGGCCCTGCTGTGCTTTGCCACGAACTGTCTGAATCGCTGTGAGAATCAGGTACATATTCCTCCTCTGATGATACTGCTTCTTTCGAAGGCCCTGCTGAGCTTTTCCACGAACTGTCTGAATCAACTGTCACAATCAGGTACATATTCCTCCTCTGATGATATCTCTTCACTTGAACTTGTTTCTTCAAGAAGCTGATATAAAAAAGAAACTACATTACTACATGGTGCTTTTCACATACACCTTAAATACACCTAAATAATTACACATACACTTACCAGTTGAGGTTCCAGGCCCATATTCTGACTTCTCAAATAACAACTTTTGTGCCAGAAGACAGAACAAACTAGACAGAGGATAAAGAGAAACTTATGAAGAAAGCTGATGCATGTACATCACTAAATTAATGGGGAAAAAAATTGCCTGCCTTCAAAAGTTTAAATTGTAATTATAAAAATCGCCTTGATATGTCAGCAGAGATTAGGAACTCATGTTAATTTTAAATATTAATCTCACAACACAACAGCATGAATATTCACATTTCAAAAGGGGGAAACAAAGCACTACAATAGTGCAGGGCCAGTTTTGGTCAGTCTTACACATAGCTCCTTTACCTGAGTTTATAAATATATGATTTGTAGAAAACTGCCTTGAGAACTTAAGTAGTGGAAATTGGGTGAAACAGAAAACTTTGTCAACTTGAAACACTACATGTGAAATATTACTCAGTATAAAAAATACTGTAATAATTATGATATATTTTGATATATTGGTAAATCATGCATGAATACATCATTTATTCATCAAAACTACTCACGTTTACATCTAATACCAGTCCACTTGAGTGAAGCATAAGGTCCACTACAACAGGAACATTTATCCATGCTTGGTACAACTGAGGAGACCAAGTCATGTTTACAGATCTGTTGAGAAAAAACATGTTTATGAGATTACATCATGGATATCAAAATTAGATTTCATCTGAATGGTGAAAACACTTGCACTTCATTTTGTCTGATGGAGAACATTAACAGAAAATATTCATGTAAATTGTGAAAATATAAAGAAAATGTATGTATTTTGCTATCATTTGTAAACGTGCAAACAAAACACGTGAACTTTTCCATCTACACCCAAAGAAATTCTGAACAGAAGGTTCAGAGGTTATGTAGAAAATTTAGGTAGTCAAATATTTTAAAGCAATTATGTATTTTATATAGTCACAACTAAAGCCATGAAATATATCATTAATGCGTTATGCTGCAACTTATATACACATTCAGGGTACAGACATACAAACTGCAAACACATCCATTTCAAAACTGAACTCACAATCCCTAAAGATAAACACTACTTAAACTACAGTTTGACAATGAATTTAAAAGGCCTCGAAACATATTTTCTGAATCATAATTTGTTTATGTTTGCCAATATCTATCAAATGTGATGTAAGCCTTCCCATATAGTTCACATGAAGCAGATTACCCAAGGATTTTATGTGTGATATAATAATATTGAATTGAATGGGTAGATGGATGTATTTAGGATATGTGTAATAATATCCTAAACAAAATATTGAAGATTTTTAAACAGGCCTTTACACAGTATGACAGCAGCAGTAACTAGGGGGACATAATACACACACTGTGGTCCAGCCTTAACATGGAGGGCACATTACTGCCCATCCCCCACAATACACAGTATGACAGAAGCAGTAACTAGGGGGACATAATACACACACTGTGGTCCAGCCTTAACATGGAGGGCACATTACTGCCCATCCCCCACAATACACAGTATGACAGAAGCAGTAACTAGGGGGACATAATACTCACACTGTGGTCCAGCCTTAACATGGAGGGCAGAACACTGCCCATCCCCCAACAATACACAGTATGACAGCAGTATATAATGTTAAGGAGAAATATTAAAGGTTTTTAAACAGGACTTCAAAAATCAATAAATCAATTATTTACCTCATGAATGCTGCTAGTAGGAGAGGCAGGTGGGACAGGATCAGTCTCCTGTGGACTGTTCTGGGGACAGAAATGGACAAAGTTTAAGCACTAAACATGCAAAGTTGAACATTCAAACTGTCGTTGCTCATGTTGTACAATAACAAAACAACCATGTACGGAGACAATGACAATAGATACAATATTTTTAAGGTTTTCCTCAAGAGTGAGAATTCATTGCAGCATACAGAATGACCATTAATCCATAAAGTTAGTTCACAGTCCTCATTTTGTCAATTAAATGCACAGTACTGTCTATTCCCCACAATGCACAGTATGACAGCAGTATATAATGTTACAAAGAAATATTAAAGGTTTTTTAAACAGGACTTTAAAAAATCAATTATTTACCTCATGAATGCTGCTGGTAGGAGAGGCAGGCGGGACAGGATCAGTCTCCTGTGGACTGTTCTGGGGACAGAAATGGACAAGTTTAAGCACTAAACATTCAAAGTTGAACATTCGACGAGTAGTTGCTCATGTTGTGCAATAACAAAACAATCATATACTGAGAGAATGACAATAGACATGATATTTTAAGATATTAAACAAACAGATTTAGTATATATGTATATAATGTTACAGAGAAATATTAAAGGTTTTTAAACAGGACTTTAATAAATCATCAATTATTTACCTCATGAATGCTGCTGGTAGGAGAGGCAGGTGGGACAGGATCAGTCTCCTGTGGACTGTTCTTTGGACAGAAATGGACAAAGTTTAAGCACTAAACATTCATAGTTGAACATTCGACATGGAGTTGCTCATGTTGTGCAATTACCAAAAAAATTATATACTGAGAGAATGACAATAGACATGATATTTTAACATTTTAAACAGATGATTTAGTATATACAGTGTTTCCCCTAGATTGAGAATTTACTTGTGGTGGTGGGCCGTACAATGCAGGGTGGTGCCGTGGTGTTTGATAAATGTATTAAAAATAATCTGTAACTGATAACAAGATAATAAATGCAGACATGCCAATGTGCTGTGCTTAACAACAAGCAAACAACAAAAACAAGCTATTTACAAAGCTGACAGTTTCTGTCTTCAAGACTAGCACTGATTTTATCAATAAAAATAATGGTAAACTGCTTGATGAGCACAAAATGTCTGACTAATATGAACAACTTGTGTTAATTATTATTGTGATATTTTAAGGATAAGATGAAGTCTAAAACTGATCAAATTAATATGAACAAGTATAAACCGGAAAAGCACACTGACCTCCGCCAAACATAGGATTAATAACATTAACATAATATTAATATAGGTTTATCCGATCAGCATTGGAGCCCCAGCTGGAGTTTTTCAGGGTCGACCTGAGAATTGGGGATGACCCGTAAATACTTAATTCATTTGCGGAAAAGTTCAAGCGTCCGAAACACCGTAACTTCTCAGGTGTCTGCAACATGGTGAGCCTGCGCTACTTTAACTTCATCGATGATTTATCTACGTCTAATGACCAGTCCTGCATTACCATAACACTTAAGATACTGTTACTTTTAAACACAGCAAAGCGTCATTTCAGATATTCAATGCTTACAATGTAAGGGATGGAAATGTTATTACTGAACTAAGCTAGGGACGCTTGCAAAAAGCAGCTTTGAGGGCTGTGTAGCGCCGTGGGGCAGGTGCCGTTGAGCTAACGAGCACTTAACAAGGTGGATGGGGCTGGTGGAAGATGGGTATGCGTTTGTGTGTCTGTGTGCGAGCCCGCGCATGCAGGTGGAGCTGAGTTTTTCCCTCTGTCTGTGTGTCTGTATGACGGCGCGGATTTTGTGTTTTTCTTATTAAAATCTATGTTCATCTTCCTGGGTGGCCCGCCCCAAGTAAAGTTTATGTAGGGGAAACACTGATATATGTATATAATGTTAAAGAGAAATGTCAAAGATTTTTAAACAGGAATTTAATAAATCATCAATTATTTACCTCATGAATGCTGCTGGCAGAAGAGGCAGGTGGGACAGGATCAGTCTCCTGTGGACTGTTCTGGGGACAGAAATGGACAAAGTTTAAGCACTAAACATTCAAAGCTGAACATTCAAACTGTCGTTGCTCATGTTTTACAATAACAAAACAACCATGTACGGAGACAATGACAATAGATACAATATTTTTAAGGTTTTCCTCAAGAGTGAGAAATCATTTCAGCATACAGAATGACCATTAAAAATGTGGTTAGTTCGCAGTCCTCATTTTGTTAATTAACTGCACAGTACTGTCTATTCCCCACAATACACAGTATGACAGCAGCAGTAACTATGGGGACATAATACACACACTGTGGTCCAGCCTTAACATGGAGGGCAGACCACTGCCCATCCCCCACAATGCACAGTATGACAGCAGTATATAATGTTACAAAGAAATATTAAAGGTTTTTTTAAACAGGACTTAAAAAAATCCATTATTTACCTCATGAATGCTGCTGGTAGGAGAGGCAGGTGGGACAGGATCAGTCTCCTGTGGACTGTTCTGGGGACAGAAATGGACAAAGTTTAAGCACTAAACATGCAAAGTTGAACATTCGACGAGTAGTTGCTCATGTTGTGCAATAACAAAACAATCATATACTGAGAGAATGACAATAGACATGATATTTTAAGATCTTAGACAGATGATTTAATATATATGTATATGATGTTAAGGAGAAATATCTTTTTTTTTTAAACAGGACTTTATAAATCAATTATTTACCTCATGAATGCTGCTGGTAGGAGAGGCAGGCGGGACAGGATCAGTCTCCTGTGGACTGTTCTGGGGACAGAAATGGACAAAGTTAAGCACTAAACATTCAAAGTTGAACATTCAAACTGTCGTTGCTCATGTTGTACAATAAAAAACAACCATATATTGAGAGAACGCCTTGTCCAGATTTCTTCAGCCTTTGAGTAAAATGCGAACAACATGCGAACAACGCAGCAGCATTTCCAATTTAATTCCATAGTCAAACTTTTTCTACTTTAGACACATAGAAATCAGTGTGTGCTATTCTGTCTAACAGGAATGAGCGTGATCCAAATGTAGCAGAACATTCATTCCTACGTATTATGCAGTCCTGAAATATTATAGTATAAACAATGAGTAACACTTTTGCAATATCACTTCTTTGTTGCATCATCTGCTGTAAAGCTGACTTGATGTTCTGTTCTCAGGGTCTACTGTGCAATGAGGATTTCTATATGAAGAACTGGCATCTAAATGTCTCCAGGTGATTAGCAAATATTCCAATGGTAGACTGTGTGTTCACTTGGTTGCATTTGTTAAAACTACTGAAATTCATGTTAACTTCATAGTTCAGTTCAGTAACAGCAGTAAAACCTACTCACTTAGAATAGCATGCTGCTCAGCATATGATAGCAAATTGTACTGCAATATGTAATGATTCAGAAAACCTAACTATATTAGACCTTTATTCAAAAACCACGACATGTGGTGCAGCTTGACTTTGCAGTGAAATAGTGTGAAATGATAGTAGACTGCCAAGTATTGAATCTTTGTGAAAATTAAGCTCCATTGTAAATACCTTGCATCTCCATGGCCAATCAGAATCTCCATAGTTATATGTGATCTCTTCCCCAGGACTGATGTCCTTTAGTGCAAATAAACAAAGATGGGGCTTTTCATCCACTTTGATTGTTTTCATTTTGCTGTTCGGGTTCACATGCTCATCATTGACAAGTCTCCCTAAGGAGCCATCCTCTTTTGCAGCATCAACACTGAAATGGCAAGAACAAGGTTTTTATTCCAAACTTAGTTTTTGACTAATTTCCTGTATGGGTTATGTCTCCGTTTCCATATAATTCACTGCTACTACTTTTACTAACGCTTAGTGGTTGAGAAATGGTTTGTATTTCTAAGTGAAATTTAGAAACAACACTAAATTAATTACATACCAGAACTGTTTTCCATTAAATCGAAATTCAAACATGAAAACTTTCAGTGCATCATGATAAATTTGCTGCCTGTTTTCATGTTCATGTTTAGTTAGCAGTTCCCCTCGATATTCAACAAGGAAGTCTCCCTTTTCAAAGTGGCGCCGGCTGAACACGCCACGACCTAACAAAAACAGAGGGGAAAACAGAAAGTGAGTCAGAAGAACTTTTTACAGTTATAATAGGAATCAAAATAAGCCTGTGCTTAAGACACGAATACTTCGGCAACTCACCTTTGAATGAATTTATATATTTCACCTCAAATCCATCCTTGTCTTTCCCCAAGAATGAAAAATGTGCAGCTTCTTCTCTTGGTTTCACCTTTGCCCTCCGGGACCTTGTTGATGCCATCTCTTACAAATGCCTGATCACAGTACAACATATGATATGATTTCATGAACATTTTATCATAACATAACATTTTTCTTCTTATTATTGTAACATGTTTACACCTACATGCAGACACTGATTACTCAATGACTACAGCCTGAAACTAACAGCTTCCCAACTCTCTGGAGGTGCATGTCAGAACAAAAAATTCCTTGAGAGATGAGGACAGCGTTCACATGCAGCAATTATGCAGCTTTACCTGGCTAAAGTTAATTCATGAACTCAGTATGAGCATGCCAGCAATATAAACTTCTTTTTGATGCCAACGAGTTCAAAAAGCAATTTAACATTGGCATTATTTTCATTAAAAGTCAGTTCAATGGGATAATTTTCCCAACTACATAATGCTAAACACGTGTACCTGGAATAAGGCTACTATTAGCAGATTATGTGTTACCTTAACATATAACCCCGTTATCATTATTCGGTACATGCACGCGTACATGCACGTGTAAGTAAGTAAAGATAATGTTGCTAGCTAACTAGCCTGTCACTAACTGATATTAGCTGAACCTGGTCCAAGAAGCACGTTAGCTTTAACCAGCTAGCGATGCAAAAAACAAACCTGACAAGACTAGTTTCTTTAACTGAGGTGTAGCTGTGTGTTTTGAGTATTAACGCCAGTCTTACCTAGCTTATCCTCGCCATGCCAGGTGAAATCTGTCCAATCGACATTAATGAGAGAGGTTCGTCAGAGAAGGGAGGGGGAGCGGAGGGCTACGGGCTGCTCATGGGCTGCTGCGTGTGTCACGTAAATGTTGCCCCCGGGTCCTAAAGCCGACCGTTTGCGCTGACCGATTTAAACGTAACACCGATCAAAGATCAAACTGGAAATATTGTGGATTTATCCTCAAGACAAACTTTTCATTGTTTTTTAAAACATTAAGGGTAAGAGGAAATTTACAACCGTCTTTTGGCCAAACAGTGTCTGTGTGTGCTTGACTTTGCTTGTTCTTGTCTCTCTCTGCCCTGGGCAGCCGTGAGTGCAATGATTAGATTAGATTAGATTTCCTTTATTAGTCCCGCAAGCGGGAAATTTGCAGTGCAACAGCAGCAAGAATAATAAGAATTAAAAATTAAAAATAGTAAATAGGAAGGAAAATATAGAATAATAAATAAATATACATAAAATCTCAGGTGAGATTAGTGCAAACAGAGAAGTGTTATTGTTCTTGTTTATAGTCTAGGGTCCACACATGAAGTTTGATGTTTAGTTGTTTATTTGAGGTGTGTTTGGGTCATATAAACATGGTTTTTACACGTTGTAGGCCAGGTCAGTTTAATTTGATATGAAATATGACTATATTCTTTCATAATTAATGCTGTAGTGGTTATTCTGCATGTTTTAAGAGTCACTCAATAGAGGAACTTTGGGGTTCTTAAGGCTAACAAACACCATTGGTAAGTCTGGTAACTGAATCAAGATCTGTCTGTCTCTGTACAAATCTGTGTAACAGGATTTTCGTAAAATGAATTAGGGGGACTGTGTATCCATCAGCCAATCAAAACCCGCAAAATATACACTTGTGTGAATAATTCAGTAGGTGGTGCAATACCCCGACCCGCCTACAGGGGCGCTGTGTTGATACACAAATTATACACAAAGTCGTGTATATATGTATTAGAAGGACTTTTGCTGAAAATTAGTATTTGGGGTTTCTAAGCCATTAGAAACACTTCTACACTTTTAGAATTAGGCGGACACTGGCCCTGTCCGGCTAATCCAAAATGTCTGCCTAGTGTCGGTGTGTATTCATACCAAATGTCCGTATAATACACAAAAACCCACACACACACACACACACACACACACACACACACGGGCCAGAGACTGAGCATGCAAACATACACAAAGGCTGGAAACTGTCTATGAATGAATCAGCTGTTTTAAACAGTCTGTAGGACGTCTCAGAGACTACGTCCAGGTTTTAGACAGTCTGTGGGGACGTCACAGAGACTACATCCAGTTTTAGACAGTCTGCGGGGACGTCTCAGAGACTACATCCAGGTTTTAGACAGTCTGTAGGACGTCACAGAGACTACGTCCAGGTTTTAGACAGTCTGTGGAGACGTCACAGAGACTACGTCCAGTTTTAGACAGTCTGCGGGGACGTCTCAGAGACTACGTCCAGTTTTAGACAGTCTGCAGGGACGTCTCAGAGACTACATCCAGGTTTTAGACAGTCTGTGGAGACGTCACAGAGACTACATCCAGTTTTAGACAGTCTGTAGGATGTCTCAGAGACTACGTCCAGTTTTAGACAGTCTGCGGGGACGTCTCAGAGACTACGTCCAGTTTTAGACAGTCTGCGGGGACGTCACAGAGACTACGTCCAGGTTTTAGACAGTCTGTAGGACGTCACAGAGACTACGTCCAGTTTTAGACAGTCTGTAGGACGTCACAGAGACTACGTCCAGTTTTAGACAGTCTGTAGGACGTCACAGAGACTACGTCCAGTTTTAGACAGTCTGTAGGACGTCTCAGAGACTACGTCCAGTTTTAGACAGTCTGCTCAGTTAATCTTAGTAAACTAAAAATGTCCTCACAGTCTGTGCAGATAGTGTAAACACAGACTGGTGTGTAACACACTTGGAGCTGTCAGCCTCAGAAGAAGAGAGTGTGTGTTCAGTGTGTGTGTTCGGTGTGTGTGTTCAGTGTGTGTGTTCGGTGTGTGTGTTCAGTGTGTGTGTTCAGTGTTTTTAGGCCAGACTAGTTAAGACTTCACTGTCCCAGTTCAACAGAATATGGAGCTCACACTTGGAAATGAGTGTGTGTGTGTGTGTGTGTGTGTGTGTGCTCAGCAGCCTCTCTGGGACAGATCTCAGTACGTGCTGTAAACTGAGGCCGTGCAGCAGTGTGTCGTCGGGATCAGCTGATTGGTCACTGAAGGTCTGTGACGTCGACTGGCAGCAGAGGTTTGACTGGTGGGCCGCCCGGCCCGGCCCGGCCCGGCCCGGCCCAGCTCGGCCCAGCTCGGCCCGGCTCACAGGTCTGGATTTACAGTCATGTTAGTCAGATCCAGTCGACCTGTCGACCTCAGGCCCGCCTCACCTGTAAGCCACGCCTCCAACACCATGACACTGTCCTGACTACATTTATGGTTCCCAAGTTCAAGTCCATACACACACACACACACACACACACACACACACACACACAGCGCTACAAGGTGTCACTGCACTGAGGCTTCCTGTAGGGGGAGCTAGTCATGGAGCGTGTACCTGGTTCAAGGGGGTCAGTCACGTGAGCAGGTGTATGATGACGATGACGACCCCAGCTGATGAGCTGGCGGGTTGATTGACAGCAACTGTGAGTGTGATCACCGAAAGTTCAGATGGATCCATCAAAGAGTCACGACGCTCCCAGAAAACACCGGAAACAGAGAGAGAGCCAGGTGAGCGTGAACAGCCAGGTGAGCGTGAACAGCCAGGTGAGCGTGAACAGCCAGGTGAGGAGAAACGCCCCATCCCGCCGCCAAGACTGGGGACCGATCCGGAGATGAATGCTGATCGTCGCGGGCCGAGATTCCCCGGTGATGGGTGTTTTAGAGCCCCGCTGGATGGAGGAGCCGCCCGGGCTTTGGAAACCGGGAGCACCCGGTGGATGTACGAGCGCGGAGTGAACGAGAGAGCTGCGGCCTGACGGGGAGCGGAGGGCGGACAGCCGGTGTGGAGTCTGCCGGGTGGGGCGTCTGGAGGAGCGGAGACTGTGGCTGCACGGAGCAGAGGAGGCCAGGACAGACACCTGCAGAGGGCCACAGATGATGATGATGATGATGATGAGGAGGAGGAGGAGGAGGAGGAGGAGGTAAGTCATGGCTTTTGTTTCTGTCTCATGATTTCAGATGAGATCATGAAGCTGGTCAGCTGTTACTCAAACTGAAGGCTGTAATATTATCTGTCTGTCGGCCTCTTTGGGTTTGATTGTAGGTTCTTGTCTTGTTGGTCGTAAACATTTCTGCACAGATCTGATTGGTCGGTTTGGCAGACAGGAGGTGGATGGATCACAGATCAGCACAGGATTGTCTGTACGTCTGATAACTCACTGAGACACACAGAGGATGATATTCAGTCCATGCAGGCTGTGTGTGTGTGTGTGTGCTAATGAGGAAAGTATTTAACAGTGTGTGGAGTTTTATATTAAGATGTGTCGATGTAATCGATTACTTTGACTCATCCTTGCAGCCCTGAGGTTGCCCTGCTCGGTGATACGAGGTTTTCCTCTGACAGGACTCTTGTTATTGTGTGAGTGGTGAGGCTGACTCGAATTAGCCGTCAGGATAAGTGAGTTAAGAGCGAGACGACGGAGCTGATGATGCTCAGCTCCGACCTAAACGAGTTAACTCGTTTCTTCCATTCATACGTTTGTCTGTGAGGACGCAGACGTACGTCAGAGAAACGTTGGACAGGTTTGACCTTCAGTGTCAGATAAGAAGAAGCATGCACTGATGCAGAGAGGAGACTCATGGGAGGACCAGCTGGTCAGAGGTCAGAGGTCTCCTCCTGAGCGTTATGCAGCCTCTGGAAGTCAGTGATGTGTCTGAGCTGCTGCTCGGTGTATCAGGCCTTCGTCTGCCAGCCGAGCTGAGGATCTCATCAGGTAACTCTGTGATCGTTTGTTCAGTCTAACAAACACGAGCTGCTCCATCAGTCACTGTTTGTTCTGTTTCCAGCCTGAGCAGGTTAGCAGTGTGTCACAGGCAGCGTGTGTGATGTGAAAGAAGTTAACATGAAGAGACGCGGACTCGACTTAAAGGTCCAGTCTGTCACATTTAGGAGACCTGAAAGAACTCGTCACCATGTGATGAATCTTTCATCAGACGATCACGGACCTCTTCACCGATCCACTTCACATTCTGCCACCATCGTCCCACCTTCACGCGTGGAAGGAGATAATGAGGCGAGCGGTATTCAGTTGGTTTAGTTAGTTCAACATGCTTCAACATTAAGCTAACAGCTCAAACTGGCACTCTGGGTTCTGAACAGTGTTGGACCTGCACGGACCCAAACAGAACACGATGCTCCACCAGTTACGACCACGTTTCTCCATTTAGATCCACTCCGATACGAGACACACAGCGGATCACTGGACGAGATCATTTGGACCTTGAATCTGGTTCTGGGTTCTGTGAGGCGCTCTCACAGCCCAGAACACAACAGATACTGTATATACGTGAAGGATGACGCTCGGCTGCATCCGTCAGAGCGCTGAGTGTGAAACATGGTGGAGTAACCGGGCTGTCGGGCCTCCATCCTTCCCCTGCTCCACCAGCTTAGCACAGCCAGAGCCATTTATAGCAGACAGCGAGCTCACGAGGAGGTGAGGAGGTGAGGAGGTGAGGAGGCGAGGAGGTGAGGAGGCGAGGAGGCGAGGAGGTGAGGAGGCGAGGAGGTGAGGAGGCGAAGAGGCGAAGAGGCGAAGAGGCGAGGAGGCGAGGAGGCGAGGACGTGAGGAGGCGAGGACGTGAGGAGGCGAGGAGGCGAGGAGGCGAGGAGGCGAGGAGTGAAGGTGAGCCGGGATCAGATGGAGGATGAAGACTCGCACGCAGAGAAACTGCTTTCTATAAAAGTTGGCAGAGACTCGAACGTTTCAGCAGATGAATAATCCATCACAGAGAAAAATTAATGACCCTTATTTTAGTTCTCAAAGATTTGTGAAGGCTGCAGGTCTGGAAAATAAAGTCTGATCTTTGTATCAGTAACCAGAACCAGACATTTACAGAATTCTGTATATCTACGATTTTATTTTGGCGGGTTTCCACCGGGTTCAAATCAACCTACAAAGCTGTCAGCTGGTGTTTGTGAGGGAGATCCTGACCCAGTGTGCAGAGCGCAGAGAGAAGAAGAGTTCATCATCAGTAAACAGAGGGACTCGCCCGGCTCGGGCTCCCCCGACAGACGCTGTGTTCTGCGGGGAGTGTTCAGGCAGGGTGGACCGGCCGGGTCACCTGGATTCTACTGAGGACTGGAGGGTCAAGATGAGTCCTGAATGATCTGATCACTGAGATCACAGTCAGAGGTGGTTTGGGGTCCATGGAGCGTGCTCCAGTCCAGTTGCCCCAGGTTAACCCTTCTCGAGTGGATGAACCTTCACGGACTGATGGGGGAAAGTCATTTGAGGCTGTTTGAGGCGTCAGTTTGGGTTCAAAGCCCGGCGCTCTTCCTGGGTCTTCTCAAATCTCAGTAAGCTCTTAGCGTGAAGCCGATCTAACTTCCTGTCAGGTTTCAAAGCAGAGAAATAAAACGTGGAAGCTGCGCAGTCTCCAAACGTTCCAGCTCTGACGCTCGTTGGTTCAGTCGGGTTGATGGAAATTCCCCAAAGTTCCAACAGGTAACTAATAACTAATAACTAATGACTCTACAGCTTTAATTTGGACAGCTGTCATCATCTGCTCATATCATCACGGTACGACCCTGTTGAAAGGAAATAAATGATGATATTGAATTAGCCCCAGTCACCCAGTAACACCTGCTGCAGATGCCAACACTGTCTGATGTGTCCCCTGAGCTTAAAGTTGGACTTGGACGCACCACAGAACCTTCGGCCGGTGGCCAACAGTCTAATAATAATCTGCATCTGCGAGCCTCCTCGTCCATACGTCTCCATCAAACAAGGACGGCTGGAAGTTAATTAGCTTTCCTCAGGAAGAGAAAGTCCGGCGACACACGACCTTGCTGACAGAGGTCAAATGTAAAGCAAAGTTTAGCAGGAGCAGGCTCACTTAGACTCACATCTGAGCGTGCAGTGACGGGTCAAGTCGGTGTTAAATGGTTCAGCCACCTTAAAGGAAGAACAACCCTTCAGATCAGGTGTTGGTACCTGAAGTGTTAGATACTGAAACACAAACTCAAAGTTAACTGCTGCAGTAGTTTTTCTTCTTAAAAACAAGGTTTACGTTGTGGCGTCCTCAGTTTGTGTCGTCCAGTGTTGTTGCACAACCTTCAGGCTTGGATCTGAATCAAGTTTGGTGATTTTCAAATGTAATTTGATCTTATTAGATTGAACTCGGGAGTCCGAACAGGAGGACACTGCTGAATTTGTAAGCAGGACAGGCGCGCGCTGCTGAGTCCACCTGAGGTCACGCCTCGGCCGAGGTCGCGCCTCGCCGAGGTCGCGCCTCTCCCGAGGTCGCGCCTCAGGCCTCAGGTGAGTTTAATGGCCGCACAAGAGCCGCCAACATGGCCGCCAGCAGGTGTGTTACGTCACCTGGAAATCCTTCTGTTCTTCCCCTCCTCCACCCCTCCTCCACCCCTCCTCCACCCTTCCTCCACTCACCGTATCTGGACCGTGGAGTGGGCGGGTCCACCTTAACGAGATCACCGCCGGCTAATCAGCAGAGAAGATTTCCCATTGGCCGAGCGGCCGGGGGGGGGGCTGGGCCGTGGTGGGAGGTTGTCATGACAACAGCACAGATTGACAGGGACAGGTCGTTGCTGCAGATAATGGGATTATGGAGAGAGGGAGAGGGGGCGAGAGAGGCTTTGTCAGAGCAGAGAGAGAGAGAAGAATAGGGTTTGTGTTGGTACGTTAGCTGCTCCGTGCCGTGCAGCATGATGTCCCGTGTTAACGGCGTGTTGGTTACATCATCACACACATGACCATACTCTACCTGCTGGACTGGGGCCCCGACATGATCTGTGCGGTTCCCCGAACCTCCAGAGACCCGTCCATCCAGGTCGAGTAGCCAAAGCAAGACCCAGACACGAACTTTACAGCCACCGGAGTCATCCTCAGACTGACCGGGGAGATCCTGAGATGTTAGCAGGCCAGAACTTCAACTGGACATACACGTGATTTAAAGCTCCAAGTGAGGGAACATCGATCGACTGAACAACCCGATGGCAACATCGAGACTACGTCCAGGTTTTAGACAGTCTGCAAGGACGTCACGGAGACTACGTCCAGATTTTAGACAGTCACAGAGACTACGTCCAGGTTTTAGACAGTCTGCGGGGACGTCACGGAGACTACATCCAGGTTTTAGACAGTCTGCAAGGACGTCACGGAGACTACGTCCAGGTTTTAGACAGTCTGTGAGGACGTCACAGAGACTACGTCCAGGTTTTAGACAGTCTGTAGGACGTCACAGAGACTACATCCAGGTTTTAGACAGTCTGTGGGGACGTCTCAGAGACTACGTCCAGGTTTTAGACAGTCTGCGGGGACGTCACAGAGACTACGTCCAGGTTTTAGACAGTCTGTGAGGACGTCACAGAGACTACGTCCAGGTTTTAGACAGTCTGTAGGACGTCACAGAGACTACGTCCAGGTTTTAGACAGTCTGTAGGACGTCACAGAGACTACATCCAGGTTTTAGACAGTCTGCAGGACGTCACAGAGACTACGTCCAGGTTTTAGACAGTCTGTGGAGACGTCACAGAGACTACGTCCAGGTTTTAGACAGTCTGTAGGACGTCACAGAGACTACGTCCAGGTTTTAGACAGTCTGTAGGACGTCACAGAGACTACGTCCAGGTTTTAGACAGTCTGTAGGACGTCACAGAGACTACGTCCAGGTTTTAGACAGTCTGCGGGGACGTCACAGAGACTACGTCCAGGTCTTAGACAGTCTGCGGGGACGTCACAGAGACTACGTCCAGGTTTTAGACAGTCTGCGGGAATGTCACAGAGACTACGTCCAGGTTTTAGACAGTCTGCGGGGACGTCACAGAGACTACGACCAGGTTTTAGACAGTCTGCGGGGACGTCACAGAGACTACGTCCAGGTTTTAGACAGTCTGTGGGGACGCTCAGTGTCTCTACATTGACCGTTGGTCTGTCCTCGTCTCTCTTCATTTCTCACCGTCTCCGTCTGTCCTTCTGTGTATCTATCCTCTGTCTCTCTCTCTGTGTTGCTGATTCATGGCAGAGCTGCAGGCACTGACATGACAGTCAGTCTGGTAGCACTCAGACACTGTGTGTGTGTGTGTGTGTGTGTGTGTGTGTGTGTGTGTGTGTGTGTGCTGACTAGCCCTGTCTGCTGTCCTTCTCCTCTTTGGGTCACATCCCCAAACAGCCTGTGAGCCTCAGCAGGAGGCAAACCAGGACACACAGAGACTCAGAGCTCCACGAGTTCAAACCAGCAGAAATGTTTACATGCATTCATGTAAAGAAACCTTTGGAAGCATCAACAACATTCATAACCAATAAAATATGAACCATAAGAAACAAGGTCTAAAACCTGGACGTAGTCTCTGAGACGTCCTGCAGACTGTCTAAAACCTGGACGTAGTCTCTGTGACGTCCCCGCAGACTGTCTAAAACCTGGACGTAGTCTCTGAGACGTCCTGCAGACTGTCTAAAACCTGGACGTAGTCTCTGTGACTGTCTAAAACCTGGACGTAGTCTCTGTGACGTCCCCGCAGACTGTCTAAAACCTGGACGTAGTCTCTGTGACGTCCTGCAGACTGTCTAAAACCTGGACGTAGTCTCTGTGACGTCCCCGCAGACTGTCTAAAACCTGGACGTAGTCTCTGTGACGTCCCCGCAGACTGTCTAAAACCTGGACGTAGTCTCTGTGACGTCCCCGCAGACTGTCTAAAACCTGGACGTAGTCTCTGTGACGTCCCCGCAGACTGTCTAAAACCTGGACGTAGTCTCTGTGACGTCCCCGCAGACTGTCTAAAACCTGGTCGTAGTCTCTGAGACGTCCCCGCAGACTGTCTAAAACCTGGACGTAGTCTCTGTGAACTCAGTCTTGCTCCTTGTTTCTTTCTATCATGAATAATTAAACTCAGTCCTTCGTGTGTGTGTGTGTGTGTGATTTACAGAAAGACGAGGATAAAGAGAAGGAAGTGTGAATTCAGGATGATAGGTGGATAAATATGAAGAGGAGGGAGGAGAGCCGTGCAGAGGGAAGGAGGTGAAGCTGGCCTCAGACCTAATTACTCAGATTAATGTGGCGTGCAGAGAGCAGTTACCCCAAATGGACTAAAGAAGAGAGAGAGGATGAGAGAGAGACTATCACCGTGCATGAGTGTTTAACTCCAAACATTCATATATGACTCTCTATCTTTCGGCCTCTCTCGCTCCTCGTTAGACGGGATGTGTCAGCGCGGCGCTTCGTCCTCTCTCTCTTCATTTCTGTCTCATCTGTCTCGCTCTCTGGCCTCAGATCAGCTCAGCCAGTTTTATTGGAATAAAGTGAAGCTCAGTGCACAAAATAACATGAACAGGTTGATCACAGACTGTCTTAAGTCTCAAAGATTCTGAGTCCTATCACGGGTGACGTCCTGTTTCATGGATCGAACCCTGAAGTAACTGTAACAGCTCTGGAGTCATCGTATCTTCATGTGAGCTGATCTGAGGTCAGCAGTAGCTGAAGTGTGTGAGGTCCTGCAGACTGAGCTGCAGCAGCTCTCACCACCTGTTCATGAAGTGTAACACTGAATCCAGACAGAGTCCAAAAACCTACAATGTTAGCATGCCAACAGAACCGGGCTCAGCAGCCGGACCGGACCGGGTTGGAGCTCAGCACACAGGGAATAACGTTACAGTACCGAGGTGATCAATGTTCATGATGGAAACACTGACCAGTAGCAGGAGAGCTAAAGCTAATATAACAGCTAACACTGAGGATCCAGTTGTGTTGGTGCTAGTGCTAATGCAGCTAACTGCTAACATAAGTTAATGTTATGGAACTTAACTGAAAATGCTAACGTAGCTAACAGATAATATAAGCTAATGTTGTAAATTTAGCCAGTTTGCACACATAGCTAATGTAGCTAACTGCTAACATTAGCTTTCTTAGTTGGATGTAAAGCTAACATTAGCTAACCTGTTATGACCTTAATCATCTTTATTATAAGTCAGCTCACTGCTAACATTAGCTACCATAACCTGATGGAAACATTAGTGAAGCGCTAACTGAGGTCGTCGTGGCAGAGGAGAACAGAGTGAAGAGGACAGGGGGCGCTAAAGTTCACAGAGTGTTTCTTCTTTTGCTGTTTCAGCCTCCAGCTTTCCCCCCGTGTGTGTGTGTGTGTGTGTGTGTGTGTGTGTGTGTGTGTGTGTGTGTGTGTGTGTGTGTGTGTGTCCATTCACTGGAACTAAAGACTGCCACAAAACAAAAGTATGACTCATCACACACACACACACACACACACACACTTTAATTCATGTGAATGGGGACTGTGTGTATTTGGGGGTGGAGGACGCTGACATGCATCAGAGCTCAGCCATTGAAAGGAGACCTGCTCCTCCTCTGACTCCCCCCTCCACCTCCGTTTTATCACTCCTTCTCCACACTGCTGCTCCTCTTTCGCCTCCTTCGCCCTCTCCTTTATCCCTTCTTCTCCTTCCTTCTTCCTTCCATCCTCCTCTTTATCTGGCCACCTTGTTTCCTCTCCTCCTCCTCCTCCCTTCCTCTTTATTTCTCCTCTCCACCTCCCCTCTGTTCACACCTCCTCCTTCCTCTCTCCTCCTCTTCAGGCTTGATTTATTCTTTCACTTTCACCCATTTTCGCCTCCTTTCCTCATCTCCTTACATCCTTTTCTTTCCCCTCGCTCACTTATCCTTCAGCCCTCCCTCTCTCCTCCTCCTCCTCCTCCCCCGTCTCCCCCTCTGTTATTCCACCAGTCAACATTGATTAGATATCGAAGTTAATCCCAGATAAACTCCTCCGCTTATAGCTCGGTGGCATCGACCAATCACAGAGCCGCCTGCTACCAACAGGGGCTCTAAACTGCGTCCTGATTGGCTCACGGAGCCGCACGCCGCCGTACGGGCGGACCACATGTCCGAGCGGCGACGAGTGAGTGGGAAATTAATTTGACAGGTAGAGCCTGAGAGCCTGATCCACACACACACACACACACACACACACACACACACACACACACCTCCCCTAACCCTTGACATATACATAAGCTTACTCAACACACACACATGCTTACTCACCCATGTAGCTTAGCATGAAGAGGCACACAAAGGCTATAGGCAGTGAATGTACACACACACACACACACACACACACACACACTGAGTTTGACCCAGTTTTGAATAAGTCACATGACTGTTGCATCGTACGTTTGAATCTAACATCTTACAACAGAAGTATCATGTTGGGAGCCCGGCTAACAGACTGAGCTAACATTAGCTAACAGCAGCTACAACAGTTGGTAAAAGAAGAAACACTCCGTGAACTTTAGCGCCCCCGGTCCTCTTCACTCTGCCACGACGTCCACAGAAGCTGCTGACCGCCGGCCTGTACACCTCCACCTCCATCATTTGTTTTTATCCACTCAGTAACTAAAGCGTGACCCAGACTTTGTGTTCACCAACCAGAAGAAGAGTCTTATATAAATGTGATATTTGTATTCAGGCAATTATCCAGCTAACGTGATCCCAGCATCAGTTTTTAGTGGATCAATAAGATGATCCTTTGCTGGTCCAGGTGGGATGAAGGTGTTACAGCACAGGTCTGTCATCAGACAGCTGATGGCCGAGCAGCCTTGGGAAGAGAAATGAAGATTAAGACTAAAGGTAGAGAGGTTTTTATCTCCTGAGATAAGAGTGTTTCAGAGTGAGCAGAGGACAGAGATATGAGCTTCAGGTCAGTATTCTGTCTTATACATCGTACCAGAGAGCTTAAAAAGTTATGATCCTTAACTTTACTGTGTCAGGCTGTCAGGGTGGGCACCTCGCATCTGCTGAAGAAGCTGAAGGAGGCTGTTTGTACCGCTGCTTGTGGGCTGTCATCCAGCTCTGTGTTAACAAGTACAAGTCTATGTTACCGACCCAGCAGCAGTCAGCCCAGCTCGGCGTCTTTCAGCCTTTTATTTCTCTCTCCTCTTCTTAGCTTCCTCCGTCAGCGTCCTCTTCACTCTTCTTCTCTGCCATCATGTCCATAGAAGCTGCTGACTGCTGGGCCTGGAAACTTCTTCTTCTTCTTCTTCTTCTTCTTCTTCTTCTTCTTCTTCTTCTTCTTCTTCTTCTTCTAACACTCCCCCGGTGCTCTGAGCTCACAGTCCAGGCAGCCCGGCTAACAAACTGAGCTAACATGAGCTAACAGCAGCTACAGTTGGCAGTGGTTTACTTCACTGTCCATCAGGAAACTCCAGACCTGGGACTGAATACAACCTCCGAACCAGCAGTGTCCAGTCTATGAATAACGTTACACTACCTCGGTAACGTCGTCTGTTGGTCTTGGTGTCGGTCTCAGAGACTGTTTTCATCAGTTTTCATCAGTTCATTGACTCGCTAAAGTAAAGCAGCTGTTTGTCAGTCAGTTCTTTAACAGTGGGTCACCAGGTGTTTGTTGCAGTGGTGTGATCGTACGTGTTCTGCCCGCTCAGAGCTAAGATAACACAGAGATGACTTCACCGTCAAATCCCCTTCAATCCCTCCGTCAGTGTGTGAGTAGGTACATGCCAATCCACATAACATCATCCTCTGCATGTCCCGCACGCTTTAATCCATTTCTTCATCTCTCTTATCCTGCAGCTTCTCGTCCTCCGTCCCTTCGCCTGAGTGTCTCAGCATTTTCTCTTCTAATATAGGAAGAAATTCTCCATCATTTATAAATAATTCTGTTATTTTATCAGATTATTTGGATAATTCCCGACTCAGAGTTCCCATCGTTAGCAAAAATACATTTTTTAATGGCAGCTATGATCAATTTTGTCCATTTGCTTGCTATAATGTATTTAATATGGATTTAGTCTGTTACTATTCTCAGCACCATTTAATATACCTAACACACCTGACACCATTTACTATCCCCAAAACATTTAATCTAACCCTGTTTACTGTACCTGAAACGGTCTTATAAGACTGTTTATATCCCAACACCATTTGCTATCCCCAACACCAATTATCATCCTCACAGCAAAGACCATTTACTGTACCCTGATAACCAAACACCATTCGGGATCCCTAAGAACATTGATCAGTCCTACAAACACCATTTACTATCCCAAGCTCCATTTACCTGCACGACTAACTCAACATCATCTGTGTCCAAACCCGTTTACCGTCCCCAACATCGTTTATCATATCTAACACCATTTACTATCCCCGGTGCCGTTTAACTGCCCTGCCAATGCCACAGTCACCAAAGCCATTTATAATCCCCATCGATCCAACACATTAATCATCTATAATACTATTTTCCATTTTGACTCACTATACCTGACACCATTTATTATCCCCAGTGCCATTTGGCTGCCCTACAACATGCCACACCTTTCACTAAAGCCAAAGTCCTACAAACACCATTTACTATCCTACTGTTCAACATTTACCATCTGTGACCTACAGAGATATCAACACACCTGCTGATCAACAGATTTTGTCTCCCTAAAAGCTATTTTCCATCCCTAACATCCGTGTGTTTATCTCTCTCTCTGTCTGTCTGTCTGTCTGTCTGTCTGTCTGTCTGTCTGTCTGTCTGTCTGTCTGCTGTATCCATCTCTTTTTTCCTCTGTCTGTCTGACACCCCAATGACTGTTATTTATTACCCAGCAGCCCTCGCTTTAGCCAGGCATGCCAAGGCTGGTCGCTCTGTCCTCAGGCAAACCCTCTCTTTCATTACACCCTCTCTCTCTCTCTCTCTCTCTCTCTCTCTCTCTCTCTGTCTCTCTCTCTCTCTCTCTCTGTCTGGCACTCTTCTCTTTCTCATTTCTTCTTCTGTCTGTTGTTTTTTTGCCTGTCGCTCTCTCCATCCTCTGTTTGTTTGTTTTTTTTCGACTGTCAGTGTGGCTGTTTATACACACACACACACACACACACACACACACACACACACACTGCTGTCACCAGAGGCAGAGGACTCTGTAGACACCTCTCTGTCTGGTGACATCCAGACGACATTGGAAAGTGTGTTTGGATTTTTGTCTGAGTCTGAGCCTCTGCATGTGCTAGACAGACAGACAGACAGACAGACAGACAGACAGACAGACAGACAGACAGACAGACAGACAGACAGACAGACAGACAGACAGACAGACAGACAGACAGACAGACAGACAGATTATTACAGCTGTGGACTTTAATTAGTCTTCATCAGCACTCATTAGTCAGGTCTGGTCAGGTCCAGCAGTCTGGTTCCTACACCACCTTCACTGGAAGCTTCCATTCCAGGAAGAGTCAGCTAATCAGACTACTGCACAGCCAACGTGGGGCCGCTGTGACTGCATGGTGGTAGGTGGAAGCAATAAGCACCGTGCTCGTGGTTTCATGGGAACTTTAACACACCACGAGGTTTTGTTTTAATAACAAAGGATCATGGGGGATATGAGTACTGATGCAGAGAACACAACTGACCAAGAAGACATTGGTGGTTCATCAACACCACTGCACCATGTGTGCAACAGATGACGCTGTACAACCGAGGCTGCTTAAACTCAGACAAACAGAAGAATCAGTGACAGTCAAGTCCAGAACAACGATGAGCTTTAAGTATTTTAAGTTAAAGCACAGATTGCTTCTTACCTTCTTCTCTTCTCCCTGCAATGATAATAACAAACACAAACATCAGGGCAAGTATCTGAAGCAGCGTTTTGTAATTAACAAACATCATCAGCGTGCTGCATGTTTCACCGTTACCCCGTCTGCTCGACAATAAAACATTCCCGGGAGACTCCAAATCAAACCTCGACCTCAACAAACCAAATTCATTACAGACATATAAACACCTCGGGGACTCTGTTTCCCCTCAAGTCATTTTCTCAGACACAGTTTACTGCCCGACTCCACCGGTTCAGATCTCACCGCACTTCACCTTCAACATCCTCAAGCCTCAAAGGAGAAATTAGAATATTCTTTAGAAATACAGAGATGAACTGTTGCGTCCTCATTTTTACATCTTTCCTGTAAAACAGTCAGACCGGGAGGGGCTTGTTGCAGATAGTGACGTTTACAGTAGCCAATAGCAAGTGTGCGTTACCTGTCAGCGTCTACCTTCCAGTGACCGAGCACAACCTCTGAACCAGCCGTGTCCAGTCTAACAGTGAACACGGCGACAGAACCTCTGAACCGGCAGTGTCCAGTCTAACAGTGGACACGGTGACAGAACCTCTGAACCGGCAGTGTCCAGTCTAACAGTGAACACAGCAACAGAACCTCTGAACCAGCCGTGTCCAGTCTAACAGTGAACACAGCAACAGAACCTCTGAACCAGCAGTGTCCAGTCTAACAGTGAACACAGCAACAGAACCTCTGAACCGGCAGTGTCCAGTCTAACAATGAACACGGCGTCAGAACCTCTGAACCGGCAGTGTCCAGTCTAACAGTGACACGGCAACAGACCTCTGAACCAGCAGTGTCCAGTCTAACAGTGAACACAGCAACAGAACCTCTGAACCGGCAGTGTCCCAGTCTAACAGTGAACACGGCAACAGAACCTCTGAACCGGCAGTGTCCAGTCTAACAGTGAACACGGCAACAGAACCTCTGAACCGGCAGTGTCCAGTCTAACAGTGAACACGGCAACAGAACCTCTGAACCGGCAGTGTCCAGTCTAACAGTGAACACGGCAACAGAACCTCTGAACCGGCAGTGTCCAGTCTAACAGTGAACACAGTGACAGAACCTCTGAACCGGCAGTGTCCAGTCTAACAGTGGACACAGCTACAGAACCTCTGAACCGGCAGTGTCCAGTCTAACAGTGAACACAGCAACAGAACCTCTGAACCAGCAGTGTCCAGTCTAACAGTGAACACAGCAGCCTGGCATCCCGGGCTGAGTCACAGCTACCGAGCTAACCACAGTTAGCAATCTTTCCATCAAGTAACGGTAGCTAATGTTAGCAGTGAGCTACTTTAGCTAAGTGGCTAGGCTAGATGTTTCAACTGGTTTTTAACCTGCAGCTGGACGACAGAGAAACTCCAACATGTATGATGTACATGTACATCCTGAAACATGCAGTATGTGTGTATTAGTGTGTATGAGTGTGTGTGTGTGTGTGTGTGTGTGTGTGTGTAGGTGTTCCCAGTCTCAAAGCCTCATTAGGTGAACATATGGAGGCATCTGCAGACGGTCCAGCGGTGTGATGTGGAGCAGAAACAGTCTGACTCAGCACTCCTGCTGCTGAATTACAACTGGAGCCTTTTTCCTTTCTGTAGTTTTTAATGTGATGGAGTCACTAAAACTCGCCTGACTTCACTCCACACGTCTGAGAGCGCCTTTATCGGCCCGGCAGAAGATTTTATGTCGTCTTTAGAGGCAGAAACTGAACGTCCTCAAGAAGAACCTGTTACTGTGTCACACCAGCACACTGGTTAGTTAGCTGGTCAGTTAACGAGGGTCAGTCTGTACACAAACTGGTTGTTGATCAGAGCTCTGCAGCGTCTCTCTGTTCTTCCTACGTTAGAGAGATAAAGAGAGCAGAGGAAACAGGAGGAGAAGGAGGCTGCTGTCTGTCCTGTTGAATCATCGACACTCTCTGTGTCTTCCTCTGAGCCTGCACAGCTCCGGTTCTGGCACGACACCGGACAGCGATTTAACGACGTAGCATATTTACATATTTAGAAGTAGATAAACCAGAACGATGACCAAATCTGAGCGAGTGAACAGAGTCTGAAACACTCCTGATGGAGAGCAGACTGTGAAGTGATGGAGACGTACCTGGCGTGCCGCCATGTTTGTAGTCCTGCCTCATAATCTAAAACTCAGTAAAGACCTGGACCTTTACTGGACCTGAGGCGGGCTGAGTGACGAGCACTCAAACATTAGCTACAGAGACCGAAACTGTGTTTTGTACCAGGCTGTAAACATGGTGGACATTTGAACATGGGGACTTATGGAGACTGACTCACTTCTGCAGCCAGCCTCAAGTGGACGTTAGAGGAACTGCAGTGAGCTAACAGCAGCTGCAGTTTACTTCACTGTCCATCAGGAAACTCTGTAAATCGCAGCGAGTGTCGCCGTGGTTGGTGAATCTGCTGAAAGTCACCGCGTGACGGCGGAGAGCATCCGGAGACGCTGACGAGCAGAACGAAGACATTTTTTAAATTCAGCGTCTTCTCCGTCGTCTTCACTCTGAATGGAGGTGATGGAGGGTGGGTGGGGGGTCTCCTCCCCTCCTTCCTCCCTCCTGCCCCCTCCTCCTTGCTCCTGATGCTTTGCCCCCATTGTTCTGCCTCCACACTCACTGTGGTACAAACAAAGCCTCTGAGCCGTGAATGGAGCCACCACAGGGACAGTAGTAAGCTGTTGGCGCTCTCTCTCTCTCTCTCTCTCTCTCTCTCTCTCTTTATTTTCTTCTTATTTTGAGCACGTGAACGCCTCTCGTGAGCAAATTAACCCCCAAGAAGAAGAAGATAATTTTTCCTTTAAACCCTCTTAACTAAAGAGGAGGAGGAGGGTGGAGGTGGAGAGGGTGGAGGGAGGGCAGAGAGGGGGGCGGGGCGGTGGTCTTCGTAGTTGCTAGGGGCAACCATAGGGGAGTGAGTGAGAAAGAGGTAGATGCGTGTGCGTGCGAGGGTATTGAGTGTATTATGTGTGCGGGACCTGCTAACGTCCCGCTGTGAGACCCCTCGCGCCAATTTCATCTCACACAATTGGCTGAGAGAGAGAGAGAGGGAGAGAGAGAGAGGGAGGGAGGGAGAGAGAGAGAGAGAGGGAGGGAGGGAGAGAGAGACAGAGAGAGAGAGGAGAGGGACGGAGGGGAGGATTTAGCCCCGGCAGCGTCTTTTCACGTCCAACACAACAAGCTTATTACCGTCCTCCGTCCGCGCCCGCTTGGAAACGGATTTACGCACGAAAAACGGAGGTTTGTTCGTCTCTTTTTCTGCCCTTCTCTCCAATCTGTCAGCATCTCCACCTTTGTTGTTGTGTTTTTTATCATTTTCTCACCTCCACCCGCCTCCTCCTCCTCCTCCTCCTGCACCTCCTCTTGCCCTCATCTCCACCTCCTCTGTCGAGGCTACAGGTCGCGAATGCGTTTAACTGGCGATTAGCTGGATCCGTTAACGGGTAAATTAACCTGCTGGTGGTTGTAGTAGTAAAGAGGATGGAGGTGGAGGAAGGTGGATGGAGAATGGAGGTGAATGGGGGGCTCCTCGTGTTTTGTGGCGGTGGGTGGAGGGGGACAATGAGCGGGGCTGTGTTTGGCGGCGCCGCTGCGTGCGCCCCCCCCCCCCCCCCCCCCTCCAAAAAAAGCCGCCTGATGATCCGCCTGGTCCTGGATCAGAACCACGTCAGAATCGATAGAAACCAAGAGTTTGTGGTGAAGCAGCTCGAGTCTGTCACAATGGACCGGATCAGTCCGGCACGGCTCGGACTGGACCCGGTCTGCATGGCTTCAGTTTGGAGCTCCGGACGCGCGGTGGAACAGATTTTTCTGTCATGATGTTCACGCGTGGAGCTCGTTTGTGTGAAGTTGTGCAACAATAACGCAACAAAACAAGGTGGATGTTAACACAATGCGCGCGCAGGGAGACTTAGAGGGGGGGAGGAGAGGGGGGAGGAGGGGGTGTGAGGCCATTTTTAACGGAGCGCGTGTTAAAAAACCGCGCGCACATGGCGGCACAGACACTGAAATCATCCTCACATGTGAGAGAGAAAGGAGGTCAGCAGGAGGAGAAACATTTGATGGTTTTCTGTGTGGAGGGTCGGAGGGTGGAGGGTGGAGGTGGAGGGTGGATGGGGGTGGTGCCAGCCTCACAATAGACACAAGGAGGCTGCTTGTTGGGAATTTGGCGCTTCACCTTGTTTTGCCTCAATGAGGGTCTTCAACCGCGCGCCCCTCTCCTCCTCCACCTCCTCCTCCACCTCCTCCTCCTCCTGTTGTGGTTGTTGTTGTGGATGGCGGACTCCTCCACGCTGCTCTTGTATTGATCATCATGAGTTGATTGGTCGATTAATCGATCGTCTGACACGTGCGTCTTTGTGTGCCTCTGGTTGTTTTTACGCGCAGCTGCTTCCTGATTTTTCCTGAATTTAACTCAGATTTTATGATTTGTTGAAACATTGTGATTTTTTAGGATTATTTGTGTTAAAAAACAAGTCGCCATATTAGGAGCTGTTGCTGTTTGGAGGGGGAGGAGGCTCGCGCGAGCTCATTAGCAATGCAAATAGTGGTTTTTTTTCTCTTCATCGGGGCTCGGGCACCTGCTGTCTCGAGCATGCGCACATGGCTGACTGGCTTCCTCCCTCCTCCTCCTCCTCACTAGCCTTCTTCTCCCTCAGCCCTCGGGAACGCGCCTCGTCCCTCCTCCTCGTTAGAATTATGTTCCAGGCGCGCTCACGCAGCTTTGACGGAGGGAGAGAGAGAGAGAGAGAGAGAGAGAGGAAGGAAAGTTTGAGAGGATGTAAACAAATAACTGAAGATTTATTTAATTATGTCGTCATTAATTATCTGTTATAACGATCAGCATCGTTTGGTTTATTAAATTTCTTCTAATGTCCAAAACTATAACGATACTTAACGATGTTTAATTTACTGACATTTCGTATTAAAGAATTCATCGTTTTAATAAATGTAATATCTTTTGTCCAGCATGAGATGATAATCTGATTTATACCAGGCAACCGAAACAAACAGTAAATCTGTATTTATTATTTTACTTTTATTAACATCAGAAAACACAAAAAAGTTTTTAAAGTTTGCAGCATACTTTTTTCATCAAGTTTTTCTTTGTTCAGGACTGATTACTGAATGAGAGTAAATAATACTAAAATAAATCAGGTTTCTGTGTGTGAGGTGTTTAAGATGTAATCTAATATCCATAAGTTACAGTATAGTCGTTACATTCAGCGGCTGGTATTTGAATATTCTTTCTAACTTTAGAATTATGAAGCTGATCTTGGTTGAGAAATCCTCAGACAACAACAGATTATCTGATTATCCGAAGACGTCTGAGACGACGTTTGAGCCCAGAAATATGAAACATCACTTTATTTATATATTTATATAAGCAGAACATGAAACACTTCATGAGTCTTTAAATGTGCAGCTCAGTTTATTAGGAGAGTTTCTGTTCTTCATGTTTAATGAGGTCAGACGACAGAGGAGTGATTGATAAGAGACGAGATGAAGAGAGACATGACGGGACAAGTTAAGAGACAAAAATGGGAAGAAAGGGGACAAAATGGAGGAAGGAGACATTGAAGGAAGCTTGAGTGAGAGGTGATGATGATGATGATGATGATGATGATGAGGCTCCGAGCACGTGCTCGGCAGCTAACCGTGGAAAATGAGACGAGCAGGAAAACAGACGTGAAACGTGGCGTCCGCTGAGGCAGGACAAGGAGGAACTTGTTCAGAGATGTACGTGTCCTCCTGCTTCGTTCTTCATGCATCACATGAACGTCATGAGGAAGTTTCAAAGAGATAAAATCACTCAGCGGTCCATCGCGCGGCCCTCCGTCTGCTCTGAAGGTTACATTTGAGTTTTCCTGATTAAGCGATAAAATGACGTGAAATTAGTAAATTATGAGAATAAAATCCTGAAGGTGATCGTAACGCGGCGACAGGACATCAGCGAAGGTCGTTCATGATCTCCAGATGATCTGACCACCGAGATACGAACGCATCACGTGATCAGTAAGATGAAGTCGCACAGTTCTCGATGCATGGACGCATCACGGTATGGATGCATCACGGTATGGATGCATCACGGCATGGACGCATCACGGTATGGATGCATCACGGTATGGATGCATCACGGCATGGACGCATCACGGTATGGATGCATCACGGTATGGATGCATCACGGTACATGACGTCACGTAAAGGCTCAGAGTGTAAGATTTGTGAGTGTAGCCTATAGAAATATGACTCGTCCTTATATCTGCAGTGAGAGCGGGTCCTCTTCCACGGAATCCGCCATGTTGAACCGCCATTTTTCTACGGTGTCCCCGGACAGACAAACCAAACACTGATCTACATATGGAGCTTTTACACAGTTGGACGGGCCACGACACCCTGCACACTGGACCTTTAATACAACACAAGCTAAAGTAAAACATCATGTGTAACGTAAGCTGAGGTAACATGAACGTCTCAGTCTGTAGAAGAAGTGTTTGTGGCGTTAGCTGAGGAGCTTCTTGTTTTTCTTGTTTGTCAGATATTTTAAGTTTTCACGCTGTAGAGAAACGAAGGCAAACCTGTTAACGTGACGCGTAAAGCAGGTCACTGAAGCCGCACAGCGTGTTCACTGCCGGCCTCAGGAGGTCGTGCCGTGAACACGATGTGGAAGTTCATCTTTCTGGACTTGAATGTGAATCTGAAGATTGGCTTGTTTGGACTGTCTGAGTGTCTTTGTGTTTCGGACTGTTGCTTGGACAAAAGAAGTGATTTTTAGAAGCCCAATGATGCGTCGGCCCCTAAAACAAAGAGTCAGCAGACTGTTTGATACTGACAGTAATAGTTTGGTGCAGCTCTGTGGTGAGATCTGGCTGGAGTCCATCCACGTTCACGCCGGCATCTGCACGTCTCCCGGCGCGGTACAGCAGATATGAAGAGATTATTTGACCAGAAAATAAAAAAACCCTCTGCTGGAAAGACTTAGCAGATAACATCAAATCGGTATTAAGCTACACAGACAGATAGTGCGGCTGTGGATAAAATATTTAGCCGGCTTTCCAAACCGTCCCCCCGCTTCGCTCTGCATGTGTGTTTCCCCCCCAAATCCTCCCCAGCATGCCTGTTCGCTGTGGAAAACAGGGTCAGGCTGGAGAAAAAAGAGAAAGAGAAAGAGAGCACATGATGGGCAGATAAAGGCTTGTCTGTGTCTGAGCGAGGAGGATGAGAGGAGGAGGTGGAGGAGGAGGAGGAGGGCAGCGTGATGAAGGGGCCTCTCTGTTGAAGGAGGGAGTTGCGGCTCTATAGAAGGCTCCCATGGCGGACAGAAACAAGGCATGTAGTCTGCGAGCCGGCCATAATAGGCTCTTATAATGATGCCACTATGGACAGAGAGGAAAACACAGAATGTCCCTTTAAACTGGAGGCTTGTTATGAGGAATGTCTGTAGTGTGATGGAGGTGGATGATGGGAACAAGAGGAAGTCTGATCTGGGTGAGAGTCTGAGGCCTGAGCGCGGACGCTGGAGTTCAGACTGTAACGTACGTGTGTGTGATGAATTAGTGGTCGGGCTGCGATGATTGGAAGCTGCACGCTGAGTTCAGTCGGTCCGGTTGGGATAAACTTGAGATGGACGGTTCAGGTTGTTGCGTTGGATGATCTGATCTAATTTGCAGAAGCAAACAGGTTTGGAGAGACACGCGAGGCCTCCTGGATTACATCTTTCATCAACGTAACTTCATTAGCAAATCACAAAGTGGTCACACTGCCTTCTAAACTAGGACGCTGTAGGTAGCCCTCTGTTGCAAAGACGACTTTAGATTTATGGAAAGATCATTCCTCATCAGGTCACTGACGCTCGTCTGCTTGGTCTCGTATTTGAAATGTCCCCGCTGGGCTACCTTAGTTTGAATCCACTCGTGGTGACTTTGTTAAACACTGAGCAGGGATGATGTTCATGTTGTGCAGGTGGTGTACACCTGGATGTGAACGTTGTGCAGGTGGTGTACACCTGCATGTGAACGTTGTGCAGGTGGTGTACACCTGGATGTGAACGTTGTGCAGGTGGTGTACACCTGGATGTGAACGTTGTGCAGGTGGTGTACACCTGGATGTGAACGTTGTGCAGGTGGTGTACACCTGGATGTGAACGTTGTGCAGGTGGTGTACACCTGGATGTTCATGTTATGCAGGTGGTGTACACCTGGATGTGGACGTTGTGCAGGTGGTGTACACCTGGATGTTCATGTTGTGCAGGTGGTGTACACCTGGATGTGAACGTTGTGCAGGTGGTGTACACCTGGATGTGAACGTTGTGCAGGTGGTGTACACCTGGATGTTCATGTTGTGCAGGTGGTGTACACCTGGATGTGGACGTTGTGCAGGTGGTGTACACCTGCATGTGAACGTTGTGCAGGTGGTGTACACCTGGATGTGAACGTTGTGCAGGTGGTGTACACCTGGATGTGAACGTTGTGCAGGTGGTGTACACCTGGATGTTCATGTTGTGCAGGTGGTGTACACCTGGATGTGAACGTTGTGCAGGTGGTGTACACCTGGATGTTCATGTTGTGCAGGTGGTGTACACCTGCATGTGAACGTTGTGCAGGTGGTGTACACCTGGATGTTCATGTTGTGCAGGTGGTGTACACCTGGATGTGAACGTTGTGCAGGTGGTGTACACCTGGATGTTCATGTTGTGCAGGTGGTGTACACCTGGATGTGAACGTTGTGCAGGTGGTGTACACCTGGATGTTCATGTTGTGCAGGTGGTGTACACCTGGATGTGAACGTTGTGCAGGTGGTGTACACCTGGATGTTCATGTTGTGCAGGTGGTGTACACCTGCATGTGAACGTTGGACACTAACCAGATCTGAAGAGGTTTATGAAGACACAAACTTTGATCCACAGGAGCTGAAGTGTCTTTTTCTTTGTTGTTCTTTGTTTGGTGGAAACATTTCTGACCATCACGGCGTCAGTCATTACATTTCCCTCTAATCATAACTGTGTTGTATTTCTCAGATGGAAACCAGCTGAAGGTTTCTGTTGGTGTGTTGGGACACTGAGGATTTCTGAACGTCTTCAGTGTAAAAGAATTATTTTGGTTTCAAAGAATAAATTCCTTCATTTGGAGGCAGGAACGCGTCTTCAGTTTCAGTAATGTGATTTGGGAGTGAGCTGGATTGTTGCACAGTTGGATTTTTTGGAAGCAGAAGATGGTGGAGGTTCAGTCAGCAGGAGTTTTTGGGCCCATGATGCCGTTCTGCTTCCAGTCGCCCACACTTCCAACCGTGCGGCCAATTTCAAACTGTAAATAAAGTGTTTTGGTTTTGGAGGTTTTCCTGCAGCAGCTTTAGTCAGAGCGGACGAACAGCTCGTCAGTATTTAAAGATGAACACGCTGCCGATCATCCAACCATCAGCTGATAGAGCGCTGCTTTGCTGTGTTTGTAACCGTTGATCCTGATTCCTTCTTCTTTAAAATGACATCAGGGTCGGTTGTGTTAGAAACAGTTGGAAGATGTTTTAAGGATGTTGGTCGATGAAGCCGTCCTGACTGACAGCCAGAACAGATCCTGCTACACTGACGACCAAAGTAAAGCAGAGTCCCGAGGCTCCTCTGCCTCTACATTACGAAGAAGAATTATTATTAGGCCGTGATGGGTTTGTTCCCTCCAGCTACAGCACAGATAGTCACGGAGAAACAAATAGAAAACTCTATTAAATGGTTTCCTGAGACAAACTCCTGCCGCTCTCTGGCTTTGTTCTGCAGATTCTCATTAGAGTAATATGAGGACACCTGCATGGACGTCTGATTGAAGAGATTCTGGTTTCACTAACCAGGAAACTCGATGGTTAAACTGTCCAAAGTTAAAGCAGCACACGGTGGATCATAGATTATAGATTTGTTTCTTCATCGACTTCCACTGCTCGGGTTTTTTTGTTTCCTGCTTCAGTGATTCTCAAATTCAGGTTCTTTCCTTCACCTGTTGTTACACACAGACAACTTAACTTTGTGCACTGCAATATTCAGCGGCTTCAGCTACGCATCCAAAATGAAGAAGCTAAAGCTGAGAAGTGTCCAACGTTCAACACTCGACGTTTTGTTCGTCCACTTTAACTGAAAATAACACTTGTGAGCGTCGGTCTTGGTTTAGCGTCGCTGGATGAACTTCACACACTCAACCAAAGCTCAGTCAATGAATCCATCAAGTTACTGCAGATAATTCACCAATAATAACCATAAAAACCAGTAACTTGACCCTGAAGTGGCCACGCAGCCCCGACAACAAGTCCAACTGTCTGATTATCACTCAGCTTGTTGTGCTAACCTCAGCTCACGCTATCGGACCGGGACTCTCCGTACTTTGACTGTCTGGCACTGTGACGGTGCCGCTCACTTGTCACACGTGGTTTGGGCAGGTAAAGGTGTGTCTGAATGTCAGACATCCGCCTCTCTGAAGGTGTGGTTGTTGTCTTCACATGTAAACCTGTGTGAGAGCTTTGCGTGCGCTGTCAGCTGATCCCTCTGATGGATTTAACAGGCTTAAAATCAAGTGTCATGTAGGGATCAAACATTATTGATCCCTGCGGGGAAATCCTCTTTTATTTTCTTGACCCTTCTGCACTCGGAGGTCAGAGGTCAAGGTCAGCTGCAGAGCAGGACGACAGCCTGCAGGTTCCTGGGTTTCTCGGCATGGAGGGCGGTGCAGGTGGTTGTTGAGCTGAAGGACAGTTTCTCTCCTCGCGTTGCATCATCCTGCAGTCCTGCCAGCTCCTTAAAGGGACAATCTGTGATTTAAGGGAAGCTAAAGGGGGCCGGAGCCTCTCTGTGCAGGTGTGTGAGGATTCTCCCCTGTGTGGGTCAGCTCGCCTCCCCTATCCATGAAAAGCCTTAAGCAGCTTTCACTGTTTACTCTGAGTCAAGTTATTTTTGCCGGCTCAGGTTTACTCATCTCAGCGCTGAGGTTTCACTACCTTGGACGTATTTTCAACAATCGTGCGCTGTCACGGCATCAGTCTTACCTGCAGCAGAGGTTCACCTGGATTCATGTTTATTCAGGTGAAGGAAACCTGCTGACTGCTGGTCTGCAGGTTCTGTTTGGTCGACCACGTTCACTGAAGTTCACTGACACTGTGTAACACACAAATCCTCCAAACTCATCCTGACTGGACCTGTGAAGCTCGAGCAGATGATTTATTTGTCTGTTCCTCGTTTAGCCTCCATAAAATGACAAAGCGTCGCATTTCTTCGACGGTCTGTGCGTTTATTATTATAAAAGTCTTTTCAAATCTTTAGAAATGCTCCAGAAGTGCCGAGCTGAGTCTTTCTTTCTCTCCCAGCAGAGGAATAATGAACAAACACTCGCTGTGAAGCGGCTCACACAAATCTTGCTCAACATTTTTTTTTGTGGAAATAAATGGACCTTAACAACGTCGCACATGAAAGCCTTTTCAGAGCGCTCGCCCTCCCTCCACCCTCCCTCCGCCCTCCCTCGCTCCTCTCATGCAAAACTACGACAGCGGCGATAATTAGAGAATTGTATTTTGAAAATATAGGTCTGCATGGTAATGAGGGCACAACGCTTGGAGAGCTGCGAGGAGAGATTCGAGGTAGAAAAACATATTACTGTAGATTAAAGAGATCACATGCACGCACACTGCTGAGCCTCCGCGGGCAGAAATGAAATAACAGCAACTTATTTAGCCACTAAACAACAATCAGGCAGCAACAGTGTGCACGTTTACACCCCAACTCAGCCTGCAGGATGTTAGACAGCCGCACTGACGCTGACACGTATGTAGCTGCACGTTCGGTTGGTTTTCTGATCAGTAGACAGTAGACTGTAGATTTCTAGTCCAGGACGTTAACTGTCACAGACGTCTAGGACGGGATCAGTCAGCCTCGGCGGCCTCAGCACAGTCAGACGAGTGCTGTGAGCTTTAGACATAAAGAGACGACGATGCTTCCTCCACCGCCATTTTACAATGCTGGTGGTCAAAATGTCGACTGCTGAGGGCGAGATGCGTCCAACCGCCCGGGTTCACGTATGGACTCAAAATAGGAAGAATATTTACGTACGCCTCCTTTGAAATGACATTTTCTGCACTTGCATGGAGTCTGAGCAGACTGTCGTATAGACCACATGTGGAGGCCGTGGACGGCAGAGACAAAGACCTGAATGGAGAGACTGTCAGATAGAGACAGGCGGAGCGGCGAGTCGTGTCTCCCGTGGGCTGAATCCAGTTTAAATTGGCGGCTCTCCGAGCTCTGGATTAGACCTGAGCTTAATACCTTCACACTAAAAGGCCTGTCCGTTCCCTGCGAGGGCAATCTGCTGCAGGAACACACAGCAGCTTTAATCCACAGCTACAACTACAACAACAACAACAGAGTTTATCTGGATGAAGCTGCCGGCAGATCACACTTACTCACTCCACAGAAAGCAGCGTATCAAAGTGTGTGCAAACACAGAGGAGCGCGTTGTTATTCAGCCCAGATGTCGGAGCAGCTCTGTTTTCTCGGCAGCCATCTTTGTTTGGGTCAAAGAGGAAGCAGCTGTACTCGAGTATTTGTTGTGATTACTTTACTTCTGATCAGACACTAGCAGGTCGGCCTTCATAACATTATCGCCAACAGAACACGTCTGACTGCATGTGACGTTAACGTTAGCTCAAGTTTAGCCAACGCAGATACTAAAATCAGATTCTAACCAATCAGGAGCCTGTTGACACTGCTGGCTGGTTCTGATTGGCTCACAGTCAGCCTGTGTATGGTGTCCAGAAAGGACCAAATCTAACAGCAGGAACAGAGATGAAGAAGTAATCAGACTTCATGTGGTAATTAAAGCAATCAAAGTGATATTTTAGCTTGACGTGGGGTTTGAGAGCAGAATGTTTGAACACATCGTCTTTGTAACTTAAAGACATGAAATGTTGCTGCAGCTTCACGGTGGCGAGGCAGCAGTGCAGAACGTCTTTCTGCAGATATCATTACACCGACAGCTGCTGCTGCTCGTGAGCTTCAGTCCTCCAGATGAACGCTGTGCAGCAGGTTTGGAGAGGAGGAGTTCACATCAGCAGGAGCTGCTGGAGGATCAGCCAGGCCGTCTGAGAACAGGATTTCTCTAAAACCTTTTTGA
>CM024794.1:27116398-27186398 GCA_014281875.1 Nibea albiflora
TTAGGACAGTCTGCGGGGACGTCACAGAGACTACGTCCAGGTTTTTAGACAGTCTGCGGGACGTCACAGAGACTACCCGTCCAGGTTTTAGACCGTTCTGTAGGACGTCACAGAGACTACGTCCAGGTTTTAGACAGTCTGCGGGACGTCACAGAGACTACGTCAAGGTTTTAGACAGTCTGTAGGGACGTCTCAGAGACTACGTCCAGGTTTTAGACTGGACTTTTAGTCTGCTACAGACTCCAGTTGTGTTGTTGTCTCTGGTGATGGACGGTGCCATAAATCACCTCTGAGCAGTAAATGAACCGTCAGCCTGTCAGTCACTGGTCAAGATAAGATGGAGTCATGAAGTGAAGCTCACTAACTCGGACGCTCTGCACCTGAACCGGAGGAGACGTTAACGGTTGAACTTACAGACTCTGAAGCCCGGTCCGTGGGAGACGTCTCTCCTGGCTGCTGCGTCTCCTTCGTTGCTGCTGTACAGCGTGGTCACGTTGCCTCGCTCGCAGTACTTCACACATCGCTCCTGGCTGCAGCGCATCTTACAGACGGTCGGCGTGAACATCACCTGGATCCTGTCCACGCCCCCTCCTCCACCTGCAGCGCTGGCGATGGCTGTCTGTCCATCAGCTGGCGCTGGGAGAGGAGAGAAGAAGACGATGAAGAGGGACGACAGAAGGAGTCGAGGCTGCAGCATTTCACTTTGTGTTCAGAGTTTCAGCGTTGCATCGTCTAAACTCTCCTCGCTCGCTTTCTTCCTCTGTGGTGGAGCTAGAAAACGAGTGTCGCAGGAAAAAAGGAGGGAAGGAAGAAAAATGAGCTCCCTCTCCTCTAAACACTCCTGAATGTGAGCGAGCGAGCGAGCGAGCGAGCAGTGTGTCTGAGCAGAGAGAGAGAGAGAGAGAGAGAGAGAGAGAGAGAGAGATAATTGAAAGCAGTGTGCAGGACTGGGCTCCGATCCAAACTAAATGTTTAGCAGGGATCTGATCCATCAGTCCACACCGACACAGAGAGAGAGAGAGAGAGAGAGAGAGAGAGAGAGAGAGAGAGACTACCACTCTGAGTCTCTCTCTCTTTCCTTCATGACAGATGATGCAACCGGGTTTGAGTTTCAGGGTTCATAAAACGAGGCGAAGCTAAAAGAAGCTGCTGACTGCAGAGCTGGAAGATACAACATGACCGTCCTTCAACCAGAAACAAACTGCAGTTCCTCTAACGTCCACCTGAGGCTGGTTCCAGAAGTGAGTCAGTCTCCATAAGTCCCCATGTTAGACAGCAGAAATAAACATGTTTACAGCCTGGTACAAAAAACTGTTTTGGTGTGTGTGTGTGTGTGTGTGTGTGTGTGTGTGTGTGTGTGTGTGTGTGTGTGCAGGCTGCAGTCAGTCAGTGAGCTCATAGACAAACAGCAGCAGAAACAGCCGGCCTCTATTCAAACACACAGACGTCACAGGCTCACACTGTTGGACCTGATCAGCTCGGTCTGAGACAGATGTGATCGATTCACAGGCTGATCGTTGACACTGTGAGCTCCCCTCAGAGTGACGTGCCTGACAGCCAAAGGGAACGCACCCCACGACCTCTGCAGACCGCTGTGTGTGTGTGTGTGTGTGTGTGTGTGAATAAAGTTATTGTTGTTGAGTCGACTGAAAGAGCTCACAAACACAAATCCCCTGAAGAATGTCACACACACACACACACACACACACACACACACACACACACACTGTGACTGAGTACCTGGTAGAGAACCACAGGATGTTTAACGTGCATGTTGTGTTTGGTATCATAGCCATGCTAGCAGACTGTTAGCATGTGAGTAGCCTGGCGTGCACGTATCAGGTTTCTGTGTTTAATTCAGACTTTCTGGCCACAAACGTGAGATCCAGACCTGATGATGTCATCTCACACATGATTGATGACTCGTCTGTCTTCCCTCCATCTTTAAATGTCGTCATGTTTCCATTAGCGCCGTCCTGAGGTTGGACTGTTGGACAATAGCAGGAAGTGTTTGCTGGTGTAATTGTGGCGATGGCGGCTGAACCGTGCGGCTGTATGTACAGTCACCTTATCTGAAGCTAACACACTCGAGGAATCAAACATTCCAGCTCTGTTAAATCACCGTCAGCATGCCGTTGACAGATACGACCTGTGTGTACAGTTTATCTCTCAGCACGCTGTATCAGCGCCATGCAGCACCATAATGAGCTGTGTGTTTTGGTATGTGTGTTAAACACACACTAAGCTTTGTGTTAATGTGTCCAAACATGAGACGGCCTGATTATGACGTCTGCTCTCATATCTCTGAACCAACACACAAACATTACACACGACTGAGCTAATGGAGGAATGTTAACGACTGTTTACAGATGACAACCGCCAAATTATGTCAGAATTTACATGCAGCGTGTGAGAAATAAGCTGACCTGGACATAAAACTACAGTAGCTGAGTGTTCCGCACTGTTCACTATCCCCATACTGATTATTATGATGTATTACAGGAAGTTCAGCGTGCTACTCCTCCCTCAGTTTTAGTCTCACAGACACAAAAAGGTCTCAAATCGACCGGCTTGGCCGGGAATGGTATGCTGTGACTTTTCTCAGAGTTTCACCAAACGAGTTTCCCCAATCACCAAAAACCACTGTTCTTTCTCTCTCTCCCCAGGTCACATGTTTTAACTTCACACACTGAAATTGGGCATTCACTATGGTCGACAAGATGAGGATGCTCACGGTCATTTGGGCTTTTTGATACCACCTACCGTTTGGCATTAGTGTCCACTAGTTGGAGGGGGTTCATTTAGAGACTTTTCTGTGTCTCTCAGCAGTCACTCACACACAGACAGAGCACAGCTGCAGTTCATTACTCTGACCTGCAGCTGACCCTGGTTGCTTGGCAACCTCAAGCCTGCCTTTGACTGACTTTGTTGAAGTCTCTGTGCTGCTGCTGGGTCAGTAATAATGTATGCAGACACTCCACAGGTATTTACACAGTTTATAGTTCATATTTTAAATGTGTCGTTTCATAGAAAAAACATAGAAACATTTGAGCCATTAAACATTTTAAAAAGATGCTTAAAATGCTAATAATTTTAAGGTAATGTGATGTGATGCAGCGTTCACTGACCTGTGGGTTCATTGAAGTGGACCGTGTACTGGCCCTTCTGAGTGTGGAACGTCCTCACGCTGCTTTTTACTGAGGACGACAGTGTCGGAGAGGATGAAGAGTTAGAGGACGAGGTCACAGTGAGAAGTTTCTTCTTCTCCTTCTCAACGTGCTTCATCAGCAGGGCGGTCATCTTGTCTCCTTTTCCTCCCTGAGTCTTCCTCAGCAGCACGGCCTGGGCTTCCCTCAGACTGTTACACACAAAAACACAAAGCATAATCGAGTACACGAAATATACACAGAAATACATGTTGTACACAGGTGTGTAACTAACCAGTTAGCTAACTTACAATTAGCTAACTAAGCTAAGAGAAGTTTGAAAATACAAACATGTAGAGTCAGACAGAGTTATGTTAGGTTCACTTATTCCATTTATTTACAGTTACTATCAATATTAACAGATAATTTTACACAATAGCAACTTTATTTATTACTTAGTGAGTTGCCTTGTTAGGTTGTTACTTATTTATTAATAGTTATAAGTAAAAACAGTTACTACGATAGGTTCATTAGTTAATTATATATTTAACAACGTCTGTAAACTGATACATCAATAAAAACAAGTCAAATACTGTGACTGGTGCTGGTGTGAGTCCGTGCTGTGGGTTGGTGGTGTCAGTGAATCCCAGTGATGTTGAACAGTGAGTTGAACAGCAGCCCAGATGTGCTGCAGCTGATAGCTAACACACTGTGAGAGACGCCCTGCTGTCTGATGCTCGTTTATGTCTCAGCCAAATGTTACAGCTGAGCTGCACGAGCTGGACGCAGCAGATAAAGAAACTAACAGCGTGCTCACGTCCATCAGGTTCAGATTTGTGCAGAAGATAAACAGACGATGGACACACACTGATTCATTTTATCCTCCTCAAACATCAACAACCATCAGGACATTTTGTCCTTTAATGTTCCAACAAAACGTTTCTACACCCAAACAGTGACAAGCTGAACGAGCCAATCACATCATTTCTACAGTCAGAGAGGGAGGGGCTTGTCGTGGATATTAATTGGCATTTGCAGTAGCAAGTGTGAATTATACAGCTGGCTAGCGTTACAAGCTAGCGTCAGCGTCTACCTTCCAGTGACCGAACACAACCTCCAGACCAGCAGACAGCAGCTTTACAGGGAACAGAGCCATCGAGGTGGTCTTCTTGCCAGGTCCGGCTGCTGAGCCCAGTTCTATTAGCATGCTAATTAGCGGTTAGCTACTTTAACTAGTGGTTATGCTAAAGCTAAAATGGCTAACAGATGGTTCTGATAATCACAGACACGTGACACGCTGCAGCCTGCTGGGAAAAGACTCTACTTCCCAGAATCCTCCAGGACTCAGCTCCCTGTGGTCAGTTTTCCCACAGTCTGTCCTGACCTTGGCTCTGACCTCTGACCTCTGACCCCTGACCTCTGTGACCTCTGACTCTGGTTTATGTTGATGTGACTTCACATGCCAACAGAAGACGTCTTCAGTCAGACTGTGGTCATGTGACAGCATTTGTCTTGTGTTGTTACGGACACGTAATGAACAGACGGCACAGGGAGCTTCAGTTTGTGTTCAGCAGGTGAGGAGCTCCACCTGCTGTCTGAACGGAGAACTGCAGCTTCACTTCATGTTTTTACAGTGTGGTATCAGTACTTACACTACAGTAATCTGATTACTTTCAGGTAAAATATTACTGAAGTATTATTACCTCAGTGTCTGCTTCTTCTTCTTCTTCTCTCCTGTCACGTCCAAACTCCTCTGTCCTCCAGGACCAGTGCTGCTGAGGAGGAGACAAGGAGACAGGGAAAGGGGACAAGGAGAGTAGGTGAGGAAAGTAAATCATGAGAAGAAGAGACAAGAGAGGAGACAAGGAGACAAGAGGAGACGGAGAGTCTAGAGGAGACAAGAAAAGTAGACGAGGAGAAGGGGACAAGGTTTTCGTACCTCAGCGTCTTCTTCTCTCCCGTTAAATCATCCTCACTCTTCTGTCTGCCCAGACCAGGACCAGAACTCTGGTCCGTCCTCTGGGCCAGGACTGGTGCTGTCCTCTTTGGACCTGGACCTTGTCGACCCGTCCTCCGTCTGTTGGATCAAACTTTCTTTTGGATCCAGCGACCCGTTGCCATCTGTCTTAGACCGGGACCCAGAGTCCACAGGTGGTCCTTCCTGTGTCTGAGACCCTGAAGCTGTCTTTGGTTCTGGATCAGACTTTGATTTTGCACTCTGGCCCACCACAGCATCCTCGGGTTCTCCTCTGCGGGGCCGGAGGGGCTCCCCTGTCCTCTTTGTGGAGGCCTGGTTCTGCTCCTGCATCTCAAACAGCTCATTGGCTCCGTTGTCCATTTTAACTCCGATGTGTCCAAATGGATCAGGACCAGAGGAGCCCGGGGTGCTGGTCTGCAGGGCCGATGATCCTGGTTCTGGTCTGCTGGTCTCTGTGGTGTTTCCTGATTCTGGTTCAGGTCTGGTGGGTCGGGCGGAGGTCAGCGGAGGAAGCGTTACCGCGGAAACCTCACAGCGGTAACCATGGAAACCTCGCCGACACACGCAGCGGTTTGACTGTCGACACAATGCGTTGTTATGGCAACGAGGGAGACACCTGGCTACAAGGAGACAAGGAGAGGAGACAAGGAGTCTCTTAGTTATAACATTTAGCATGTTAGCTTAGCACCCTAACCCTGCTACGGCTAATGAGGTTGCAGACGTCCAGACCAGCAGGTAGTGCTAACGGAGTTAGGCTAACATTACTCTGCACTGAGCAGCACCGACTTGGGTCAAAGGTCGCCCACCAGTGTGTGTGTGTGTGTGTGTGTTCAGGACAATGTGCCCAAACAGTAAAGCTTTACTCTGTCGGCTCGGAGCCCACTGGGATGTGTGTGTGTGTGTGTGTGTGTGTGTGCAAATCTGTTTCCATTCACGAGTTTCTGAAGGACTTTCACAGCCGAGCTGAATAATCCAGACCTGTGTGTGTGTGTGTGTGTGTGTGTGTGTGTGTGTGTGTGTGTTACTCAGCAGTTTAAAGGAACACGTCTCATGCTAGCTAGTTAGCTCATTGCCTAGCATTTTGCTAACGTCTTTGCTGAACAAACAGAACCAGAACCGGAGTGTCGGTGTGCTTCTCCATCAGGTCTACATGTGGATCACATAAAGTCCACACTGTGGAAACCATCAGGTCCAGAACCTGTAAATCCCTGAAGTGGCTCTGATCCATCATAAATCCACATCTGAAGACTCCTCGCACTTTGAGCTGAGTCATAAAACATCGACGTCTGCATGACTCGACACGTCTGCCCCCTGAGGCCAACCGACCAATCACAGCGCCTTCGTCCGTCTGTACTCACGTTTGGTGCATCGTCTTGTTTTAGGCGACAGCATCCATCCAACACAGCAGCGAGCTCCACAGACGTGAGGCCTGCAGACAGAGAGCGTTCATACTGATCATCGATTATTAGATTTAATAATCATTTATACTTTATTATTATACACATTTTATTATCAGTCAACAATCCAACAAGCAACTGGTCAATTAACAACACTGAGGCAGAATCAATCAGGAAGTCCAGGTTTTAGACAGTCTGCGGGGACGTCACAGAGACTACGTCCAGGTTTTAGACAGTCTGCGGGGACGTCACAGAGACTACATCCAGGTTTTAGACAGTCTGATTCAGATTTGATGATTGAAACTCTTCCACAGGACGGACAGAGACGCTGCGTGGACACGAGGATTTAAACATTATTCACAGTGTGATGGTTGTATTGTATCAGCAGATGAGGCCCCAACACACACAGACAGACTGGAGTCTGTATTTAATGTACAGTATACCACTGTGGTAACTATGCTCAGCTGTACTCAAGTATTTGTTCTGATTACATTACTTCAATCATCATCCAGGTCAGCAGCAGCAGCTAATCTTACTGACTAGTCCAGCAGCAGTCAGCCAGCTCGGCGTCTGTCTTTCAGCCTTTTATTTCACCAAGCTCTCACCAACCACTAAAAGTCAGTCCCAGATTTACTCTTGTCCGGCGGCTTCTTGCTCGCTCACTCTCTCCTTTTCTCTTCTTAGCTTCCTCCGTCAGCGTCCTCTTCACTCTCTGCTCCTCTGCCATCATGTCCATAGAAGCTGCTGACTGCTGGGACCTGAAATCCTGTTTTGGTCCAAAACGGCTGTGGTAAAAACACTAACCGCTAACTGGGTGGGTTAGTGCTCTGAGCTCAGAGTCTGACAACTGAGCTAACAGCAGCTAACAGCAGCTAACAGACTGAGCTAACAGCAGCTAACAGACTGAGCTAACATGAGCTAACAGCAGCTAACAGACTGAGCTAACATGAGCTAACAGCAGCTAACAGACTGAGCTAACATGAGCTAACAGCAGCACCAGCTGTCAGCAGTTTCACCAGAATCAGTGAAATAGTTGGTGCTGTGTGACTTAGTGCCGTAAAGCGTTACGTACTTCTCCCGACCCGGAGCCCAAAGTTACATAGTGTGAGAACAGACGTACGACTGACAGAGACACCGTTCACCTGATCACAGGTCACCTGATCACAGGTCACCTGATCACAGGTCACCTGATCACAGTTCAGTGTGGATCATCAGGAGTTAAACTCTGAGCTCAGTGTGTGGAACACTCCAACAGGATCAGCTGTCAGACTGTCAGATAAATGAAGTAAAAGATTAACTCGGGTAAAATGACTTGGTGTCAGTACTGTTTGAATCGGTTCAGTTCTTGAAGTTCACAGACTCTGTCTCGCCCACTCAGTCGCTTGTCGGCACCACCATCTTCATCTTCAAACAAGCCTTTCTTCTCGCAGCGGGAACACTGAGGCGTCTGTCGGCTTCAACCTTTCATCTGCCGACAACTACAGGAGCCCACTGAGGACATTTCACCTCCGGCAGCACTGACAGAAGCCGGTCTGTCCTGGACCACTGATGAACTGCTTAACTGTAGCTGCTGTTAGCTCAGTTTGTTAGCCGGGCTGTCTGGACTGTGAACTTAGAGCACCGAGGGAGTGTTAGTGTTTGTACCAGAAGAGGTTTGGACCACCGGGAAGAAGAAGAAGAAGAAGAAGAAGAAGAAGAAGAAGAGAAGAAGAAGAAGAAGAAGAAGAAGAAGAAGAGGTGTTCAGGTCCAGCAGTCAGCAGCTTCTATGGACATGATGGCAGAGGAGCAGAGAGTGAAGAGGACGCTGACGGAGGAAGCTAAGAAGAGAAAAGGAGAGAGTGAGCGAGCAAGAAGCCGCCGGACAAGAGTAAATCTGGGACTGACTTTTAGTGGTTGGTGAAATAAAAGGCTGAAGGACGCCGAGCTGGGCTTCTTGTCTGAAGAGGAAAGACTCTTCACTTCACACACTCATACAAACTGTTTATACACACACACACACACACACACACAGTTTATAAGCCCGGTCAGTTCACAGGGTTTAGGATTAGTGTGTGTTTTAGAGTGTGTGTGTTGACTTTGCATCCATCACTTGACCGTCAGTCAGACTTGCACTTGAAGCTGCTCACACACACACACACAGAATTTCACACATTCCTGAGGTGTCTGCAGTCCGACACACCTGCCAGATGCTGATTGGTCCAGTGCTTTACAGTCACACACACACCACACACACACACACACACACACCAGTAACGGACTGCAGGTAGAGAACAGCTGGATGAACATTAAACAGTTTCCTGTGAACAGTGAACGCCTCACAGCTGCAGACCCTGAACGCAGCCTGATGTTAGCTGAGAGATGTGACAGTCTACAGGCCGGTCTCCGTCCAATTGGAGCTTGCCGCCGTTCATGACCTGCGTGATGTCATCGATGGGGGGGTGACAAACATGGCGGTGCACGTTATTGATCATCGACTGATCCCTCTGAAGCCCCGCCCCTTTACACACTGTGACCAATCATACTCAAGAAAGCCTCGTTAACGTCCTCCTGTCCTCTACTTACATATGCTACAACTTAACTGCCAACTGTAGCTGCTGTTAGCTGATGTCAGCTCAGTTTGTTAGACTGTGAGCTCAGAGCACCGGGGGAGTGTTAGTGTTTGTACCAGAGGAGGTCTGGACCACCGGGAAGAAGAAGAAGAAGAAGAAGAAGAAGAAGAAGAAGAAGAAGAAGAAGAAGAAGAAGAGGTGTTCAGGTCCAGCAGTCAGCAGCTTCTATGGACATGATGGCAGAGGAGCAGAGAGTGAAGAGGATGCTGACGGAGGAAGCTAAGAAGAGAAAAGGAGTAAATCTGGGACTGACTTTTAGTGGCTGCCTCTCTGCACCTGAAAGACCAGACTGAGGGAATAAAGCACCTGCTGCTGTTTGAACTCTTTGAACTTTATTAAACTGTTGACAGTCATTCTTCTGTCTCTGTCCTCTGTGTTAATAAAGTTAACCCGCCTCTCTGTTTGTGTCTCACCCGTTCAGAGCCGCCCTCCTGCCGCCGACCTTCCCCCCGTCTCCCCTCACCGTCGCCGGCTCCCTGACGTCCAGCCGCAGCGGGGTGGGTGAGCTCCTCCGGCCGGGCTGCACGCCTCCCTCCTCCCGGTCAGGAGGATGCTGAGCCGCGGCGTGAAGACTGAAGATCCAGCTGGTCCAGACGCACCAGAGCCTGAGCCTCATGTTGTTCTAATCAATTAATTATCTTAATTAATGAAACTCAATTAAAAGCCCGGCGCGCGCATCGCGGGTGTTTCAGGCTCACGGCGAGTGTCGGACATCTGAGCTTCACTGACTCCGCATGAGCGCTGGCTCCGGCTTTATCCTGCTGTCAGCCAATAGGAGCTGAGAACGGCAGCATCTCGGCTCCTATTGGCTGACAGCAAAAGAGCATCTGAGCAGCCAATAAGATCGCAGGAGGAAGGAAAGGTAGCAAGTAGGCAAATGAAGGAGATCAGACTTCAAAAATCCAAACCAGAGATACTTTACTGCAGTAAAAGTACTGCAGTCTAAAAGTAATCTACAATGTATTATAGAGTATTTATTGCAGATACTTGTTGAACTGTACGGAAGCCTCAAACGGTCATTTGTGTGTTGATTGTTTTTGAGTGAACAAAGATCAGAAAGTTTGAATTAAATCTTTTTTTTCTTTATTGAATCCATTAAAACAAATTAAATTAAACACATCAAATCATGTGACAGTCGTCATGACTTTATCTTAGTTTGATGTTTTTATAACATCAGGAAATGTATAAATTATAGATTTATTTTAAAGCCTTAATATTAAACAATGCATCATTTTTATTTTCAATGTTTGAATAAAGTTCTTTAAAACTGAAGTTCTTCATCAGCTGCTTTTATTTTGTAATTTCCGTGTCCGCTCTATAGTCCAGCTTTGTGCTTTTATTTTGAAAGCTACAACCGGAATGTATCTCCGCCATATTGGCTAACTTGATGCTACGCGCTAAGTGCAGCAGTCCTGTCGCTTCATGCTAAGCTAACAAACTGAATGAACGTGTCAGACTGTCGGAACCGTTTGGACCGGACCAGTCAGCTCTCTCTCTCTCTCTCACTCATACACACACACACACACCGACCGAACCGTACAAGTGCACACAGGCGGCTAACTAGCGTTAGCTTGCACCGGAGCTAACCGAGCAGGATGGATCTGTTCGACGACCTGCCGGAACCGACACAGACCTCCGGTGAGTGAGCGGCCAGGTACCGACAACCAGAGACGGACACGGAGACAGACAGAGAGCCGAGAAGAGAGGCTCCGACCGGGACAAGGACAGCTGATGATGAGGACAGTTAGCATGGTGCCAGTCAACAGCTGTCAGTGCGCACTGCAGCTGATGATCATAGTTACATTGATCATAGTTATATTGATCATATATTGATCATAGTTATATTGATCATATATTGATCATAGTTTTATTGATCATAGTTATATTGATCATAGTTATATTGATCATATATTGATCATATATTGATCATAGTTATATTGATCATAGTTATATTGATCATATATTGATCATAGTTATATTGATCATATATTGATCATGGTTATATTGATCATAGTTATATTGATCATATATTGATCATAGTTATATTGATCATAGTTATATTGATCATATATTGATCATAGTTATATTGATCATATATTGATCATAGTTATATTGATCATAGTTATATTGATCATATATTGATCATAGTTATATTGATCATATATTGATCATAGTTATATTGATCATAGTTATATTGATCACATATTGATCATAGTTATATTGATCATAGTTATATTGATCATATATTGATCATAGTTATATTGATCATAGTTATATTGATCATATATTGATCATAGTTATATTGATCATATATTGATCATATATTGATCATAGTTATATTGATCATAGTTATATTGATCATATATTGATCATGGTTATATCTAAAGATAATCCTTTACATGTTTATAATAATTAGAGTTTATAAACTAAAATAATCAGTAAAAATATTCAAATTAAAGACGACAAAATAAAACATTTATAATAATATTTTTTTATTAACAGACTAATTAAGAGAAATGTTCTTCAGGTCTGTAGCAACTGACAATGCTGACTATAATAACTGACTATAATAACTGACTATAATAACTGACTATAATAATTTAGCTGATGTAATAATGAACAGACTGCATTTCCTCCTCAACATATTCAGTGGATGGCACAGTCTGACCTTAATTATGGTTGGAAGAGACAATGTGAGAATTATTTGTTGTGCAGTCTTTATCTAAGTTTCATGTATGGAGGAATATTATATAACTTAATGATTAATAAGAGTTCTTTGTTGATTCGTCTCCATCTCGACTGACTGATTAATCGATGAGTCACTAAACGTGTGTTTTCTGATGAGTCATGGTTAGTTGGCGCTGCGTCATCGCTCTGTTTGCTCTGATTCTTCTTCAGCTCCAGTTTCAGGAGCTAAACCTCTGTCCACCAAAGAAGAAGAGGAGGAGGAGGAGGAGGAGGAGGAGGAGGAGGAGGAGGAGAGGAGGTTAAAGCGAAGACGAGGAGATGAAGCTGAGGAGGAGCAGGAGGAGGTCAAGAGAGTTTGTAAAGAAGGTTTTCAGCTTCACCACAATGTTTGTTTTCTCTTCTTCTCTCATGAACCATCGAGCCTGACGTGTGAGCGACCCGTGTGCACGCTGACACGTGTGTTGTCGTGCAGGTCTCCCCGTGCTCAGAGGCTACGTGGCGGCGAGGCGCGGCGAGCGGGACGAGATGCAGGACGCTCACGTGCTGCTGCCGGACATGAACAGCTACCTGTCCGCTCTGCCAGGAAGAGTGTAAGACCTCCAACAGGAAGTCCTCAGGGCGGGGGCGGGGCGAGGGGTGTGCGTCTGTCTGATGTGTCCCCGCGTTTGTCTCGCAGGTCTCGAGTTTCATTCTTTGCCGTGTTTGATGGTCACGGAGGAGCTCGAGCATCGCGATTCGCTGCAGAGAATCTTCACCACAACCTCGCCAAGAAGTTCCCGAGCGGTGAGTTTTAAAGGGACGGTACGTCGACGTCTGCCATCAGCGCCCGAACACAACCTCCAGACCAGCAGGCAGCAGTTAGTAACGTTAGGCTGCTACGACTGACACCAACTCCAACACAGCATCCAAAGTCAAAGCCAACGTTACCGCTGACATTTTGTCTCATTGTGATTTTAGCTTGCTTACTAACTGAGTAAAATCCAGTCCTAGATAACATCAGCAACTCCACCGGGCTCGTCTCCGTCACGTCACAGATACGACACTGTTTTGTTCCGTCCTGCATCGACTTCAAACCACCGGGAGCGTTTCAGAGCGTTTCTCCCTCCAGACTTTGTTTACGTGCTCAGATTTGGTCATCATTCTTCTACATGTGGAAATATGCTGCGTTCTTCATTTGTTTCTCTTTGGTCCGGTCCGCAGTTTGCACACAGTGTTTTATTTTGAAATCATTGAAACATTGACTAGAACTTTGCAGAAACTGATCGGTCGGATGATCGGGTTAGTCCAGGTTTGAGTTCTGACTTGGTTAGTCGTGTTCTTGTCTTCACGTGTCTCTACTGTCTCTTTCAGGAGAAACTGAAAACGTGGACAAGCTGATAAAGAAATGTCTTGTGGACACTTTCAGGCAGACGGATGAAGACTTCCTGAAGAAAGCTTCCAGCCAGTAAGAAAACAGACTGCATGGCTAACGTGCTAACGTGCTAACTGTGAGCTCACTGCTAACAGGAGATGCTAACCGCTAACGTCTCTCTGAAACAGGAAGCCGGCGTGGAAGGACGGCTCCACGGCGACCTGCGTGCTCGTGGTGGACGACACGGTGTACGTGGCCAACCTGGGAGACAGCAGGGTATGCTGGGATTGTTTTAGTGTTACCACGGTAACACACGGGCGAGTTCATATGATGGACGTCCTGTCTGTCTCCAGGCGGTGTTGTGTCGGATGGAGGCGACGGCGGCGGGTGGCGAGCGGAAGGCGGTGACACTGGCTCTGAGTAAAGAACACAACCCGACCATCTACGAGGAGAGGATGAGGATTCAGAGAGCAGGAGGCACCGTCAGGTACGGCGCCAGGCCTGGAAACGCCTGGAAACGCCTGGAAAACATCCTGGAAACACCTAGAAACACCTGGTGTGTGTGTGTGTGTGTGTGTGTGTGTGTGTGTGTGTGTGTGTGTGTGTGTGTGTGTGTGTGTGTGTGTGTGTTTCAGGGACGGCCGGGTGCTTGGCGTCCTCGAGGTGTCTCGCTCCATCGGTGACGGTCAGTACAAACGCTGCGGAGTCATCTCAACCCCCGACCTGAGGAGGTGTCAGCTCACAGCCAATGACAGGCAAGAACACCAACACACGCTCACTGCTGATTGGCTAGATGAAGAGATGACCCCTCCCCCTCCCTCCTTATCGCTGTGAAGAGTGACTCAGCAAAACCTGAGTCATCATGAAACAGGAACAGCTTCTTCTTCTCGATGACTGATCGACTCCTCTCTCAGCTCCTTAGCTTAGCTTAGCATAAAGACTGGAAGCAGGTGGAAACTGTTAGCCTCCCTCTGTGGTGTCCTGACGTCATGTTTGTCCTCTCTGTGTCTCCGTAGGTTCGTCCTCCTCGCCTGTGACGGTCTGTTCAAAGTGTTCTCTGCTGATGAAGCTGTGAAGTTCGTCCTCGGCGTCCTGCAGGTCTGTCCATCTTCTTTGACCTCCGCTTCACGGCTAAAGTTGGAGCTGACACCTAAACCTCTTGTTTACGCCCCAGAGCATCATGGGAAATGTAGTTTGTCTTTCTTTCCTCCACAGGAGGGCGCCGTGGAGCAGAGGGCGGGGCTAACAGACGAGGAGCTCCGGTTTGATGCCGCCTGTCAGCAGCTGGCGAGTGAGGCAGTGAGGCGGGGCTGTGCCGACAACGTCACCGTGATCCTGCTTTCTATTGGCTACTGAACACACACACACACACACACACACACACACACACACACACACACACACACACACACACACACACACACACACACTCTGTCATTTTCCAATAAAAAAAAGTTTCTTCTTCGTTGGTGTCTGTTGATCACTGAAGTACTCTGATTACTTCCATTTGAAGTCATTTCACAATGACCTAACTGTAGTAATACTGCAGTGTTCAAATACTCTAGAGACCTGATATGTGCATTTCACATCTAAAAGTACAGAAGAACCACGTACTTACTAGTACTACAAACACTGCTGTTAATACTACAAATACTACTTCAACTCTCATACTCTGTTATTAGTATCATAAACTTGTACTCATTAAAATAAAAGTACTCGTACAATTATACTGAATATTATATCCAGTAAAGTAGTACTTGTTATTGATACACTGTACCAACCAAGAACTGTTACTACTACTACTACTGTTAATACTGCAACTGTTACTAGAGCTAATCTTAATACTATTACACTATTGTCACTAGTACTGCTCACTGATACTACTGTCACCCTCAGACACTGTACTGCAGTAATAGCTGTAACAGTAGTACCAGCATGAGCAGTACTAGTAAGAAGTCGCAGTAGCACTAAGAGTAGTGGTAGCAACAGTAGTATTAAGTATAGTACTAGCAGAGCAGTAGTTATATTAGCATCAGCACTAGTAGTACCAGTAGTAGTAACTGTAGTAACAGTAACTATGGTAGTAGCAGTAATACCATTAGTAGTACTAACAGTAGTACTAGTGACAGTAAAAAATAGTATTAAGAACAGTAGAAGTCACAGTATTGACAGTACTACTAGGAAAGTAGTAGTGATATTAGCAATACTACTAGCAACAGTAGTACAGTTACAGCAGTAGTAGTAGTAGTAGTAGTAGTGTTCTCAGTAGTACAGTTACAGTAGTAGTAGTAGTAGTGTTCTCGGTAGTACAGTTACAGTAGTAGTAGTAGTAGTAGTAGTGTTCTCAGTAGTACAGTTACAGTTACAGTAGTAGTAGTAGTGTTCTCGGTAGTACAGTTACAGTAGTAGTAGTAGTAGTAGTAGTGTTCTCAGTAGTACAGTTACAGTTACAGTAGTAGTAGTAGTGTTCTCAGTAGTACAGTTACAGTTACAGTAGTAGTAGTAGTGTTCTCAGTAGTACAGTTACAGTTACAGTAGTAGTAGTAGTGTTCTCGGTAGTACAGTTACAGTAGTAGTAGTAGTAGTAGTGTTCTCAGTAGTACAGTTACAGTAGTAGTAGTAGTGTTCTCAGTAGTACAGTTACAGTAGTAGTAGTAGTAGTAGTGTTCTCAGTAGTACAGTTACAGTTACAGTAGTAGTAGTAGTGTTCTCGGTAGTACAGTTACAGTAGTAGTAGTAGTAGTAGTGTTCTCAGTAGTACAGTTACAGTAGTAGTGGTAGTAGTAGTGTTCTCAGTAGTACAGTTACAGTAGTAGTAGTAGTAGTAGTGTTCTCAGTAGTACAGTTACAGTAGTAGTAGTAGTAGTAGTAGTAGTAGTAGTAGTAGTAGTAGTAGGTATCTCGGTGGTGCTGTTCCACCCGCCGGCCGCACGGTGTCGCTGTTTCCCGCCTCTGGCTCTGAGCCAACCCACCCGGGCGTTTGGCGGTCCGTGTTGGGAAGTTCGAGTCTTTTAACTGAATCGGATCACTGACTTCTCGGACGGTATCTTGAACATTTTTTGAGTCGTTTCGTTCGTTTTAACTGGCGCGGCGCTGCAGCCGTCTGTAACCGATGAACGAACCGCTGTGTGCTGCTCATCACACAGCCTGAGGGAACGAATCACTCACTGACTCATTACTCCCGAGCCATACAGAAGAGTAGTTCGTATAGAACGACACGTTCACGGACGACACAGCGCTCCCACCCACCCGGATGTTTGGCGGAAGCTGTCGGTTAGCAACAGCCGGCGGAGCAGCCGCGGTGTCGGGCAGCAGGATGCGCGGACAGCTGTTAGACTGAGACTCGGTTAAAGTGACTCTCTCATCCGAACTCTGACGCCATGGTGGACGGACAGCAGCGCGGGAACGGAACCTGATCGACCGACCGTCCGTCAAACTGTCGGTTCCGCTCGTGGATGAAGATTACCGGCAGCTGTGGATGGTGGACCGAGTTTAGCATGAGGAGCGACCCGAGAGAGAGCGCAGCAGCTCGGGGGAAGAGAGGCAGCAGAGCGCGGGAACACCGCTGCTGCTGCTGAGCTAACAGGCTAACAGGCTAACATGAAGAGCGCTCAATAAACTTTATCAACACTGTGACTCAGCGACAAACACACGGCGACATGGACTCACTGCTGGACTTTGAAGAGTGTGTCAAAGACTCACCTGGCTTCAGGTAACGAACCTCACACACACACCTGGTGTTCCTGAACGGAGCATGCGCAGAAGGCCTGATGATGTTTTATTTACTCTGTTCAGACTGAAGCTCGAGCTGTTCGAGGCGGATGTGACCGTGCTGGAGACTCACCTGGACAAGGTACGAGTACTAATACTACTATTACTACTGCTAATACTACTGTCTGTGCTGGAGACTCACCTGGACAAGGTACGAGTACTAATACTACTATTACTACTGCTAATACTACTGTCTGTGCTGGAGACTCACCTGGACAAGGTACGAGTACTAATACTACTATTACTACTGCTAATACTACTGTCTGTGCTGGAGACTCACCTGGACAAGGTACGAGTACTAATACTACTATTACTACTGCTAATACTACTGCCAGGTGGGTACGGGTATTACATCACCATCAGTATTCATGTTACTAATACTACTACTGTTAATACCACTGATGTCAGTACTACTATTCATACTACTACTGGAGATTCACCTGGACAAGGTACAAGTATTACTAATACTGTTAGTAGTACTACTGTTAGCACTGTGACTAGAAATACTATTGATACTATTAATACTACGTATACCACTGTGAATAATGTCACTACTACTTCATACTAATACTGTTAGTAGTACTTTTATTAATACTGTTAATACTATTTCTGTTAGTACTACTGCAGCTGATACTACTGTTACCACTGTCCAGTACTGTAGTCGTAGTAGTACTGCTGTCTCTATCTTGTAAGGGCGTTTCTTATTGGTCGAGGAAACCTGACGCCGACCTGTGCAGACATCTGATTGGCCCGTGCTCTGTGTGTTTTTTCCCCCCTGACCAATCAGGTGATGAAGCTCTGCGGTAAGATGGTGGAGGCGGGACAAGCGTACAACGCAGCCAATCAGCTGTTCCTGACCAGCCTGGCTGAACTTGCCACGTACCACAAGAAGGACGCCGTCATCACCGTACGGAGCCACATGATGCTAACGCTAATGCTAATAATCATGGTTAAAACGTTAGCATGCTAAGCCTGTTAGCACGTTAGCTCACATAGTAGAACTCCCTGCAGGTTACTGACGAACGTTCACGGCATCAGCCGACACAGTCGGTCAGTCGCTGGTTGCTCTCACAGGAAGTTGGCGTGTGTAACTTCCTGTTTCCTTCCTTTCAGAACTGTCTGAACCAGTTTAACCAGGGCCTGCAGGAGATGGTCAGCTTCCACACTGTGAGTGCACACACACACACTCACTTCCTGTCTCGGACTGTGTGTGTGAATCAACATTTTCTGAGCTAACGGCAGCAGAGACGCTGTTCAGTCGTGTTTCTTTGTTTTCACCCTCAGATGTTGTTCGATCAGACTCAGAGAGCCATCAGCCAACAGCTGACCAACCTCTGCACACAGTAAGTCCAGCATCACGAGCAGCAACAATCAAACAGCTGATCAACATGATGATGGTGACGATGTGTCCTCTCAGGTTCCTGCCCCAGCTGGTGGAGACCAGGAAGGAGTTTGTCCGGATCGGGGACGATCTGGAGACGGCGGCGGCGAAGAACGCTCAGGTGTCTCGCCACAAAGCAGGAGACGCCGAGCGGGCGAGTCACCTGCTGCTCGCCACGCGCAAATGTTACCAGCACTTTGCCCTGGATTACTGTCTGCAGGTAACAGAGCCGGCTCCATCGGCACGCGACGCACACGTGGAACATTCTGTAATCCTTCTCTGATTCTTTCAGCTCAACACGTTCAAGACCCAGCAGAGGATCGACATCCTAAACTCAGTGAGTCTTTTTCAGATGGACGTCTGCGTCTGGTTGTTGTTAGCTTAGCTTAGCATAAAGACTGGAGGCAGAGGGGAAACAGCTAGCCTGGTTCTCAGTGTGGACATGCGCTCTCTGTCACCAGGTGTTCTCCTTCGTCCACGCTCAGTTCACCTTCTTCCATCAAGGTTTCGACCTGCTCAGGGACCTGGAGCCGACCATGAAGACCATGGCAGCACAGGTCCTGACCTCTGACCCCGTCCATCATTCCATTATCTGAATGAAAACCGTCTTCGCTGTGATGTAACGTCACCGTCTGTCTTTCCGTCCTCAGTTGTCTCAGTTGTCGACAGACTGCGCAGCTAAAAGAAAAGACCTGGAGAACAAACACCTGCTGGTCCAGCAGAGGGTAAGAACTTCATGATCCCCGTCTCCACCTCCGTTAGTTCATCCACAGAGTTCTCATGTAGGAACCAGAGGTGGTTCTCCAGCAGAGGTTGGATGTTCAAACACTAAGTAGACTGTCAGATTGATCTTCTGGACCAGCGGGTAGCTGAACACTACAGATGGTTCTGTCAGGCAGCAGGTGAACTGGTTTCATCCTCAAAGTCGTGTTAGAAGCTAAAAAATGGACAAACATCAGGACGTCTCGCTGCCTTCAGAGGAGTCCAGTACACCTGGAACACCTTCTGCCTTCCTCTGGACGTCCTTCAGGTGTCCCCACTGACCGGTTAGCCTAGCCTCTGTTAGCTAGTAAATGGATAAACGGTGTGAGCCACCTGAAGTAAACTGTGTGTGTGTTCAGGACGCCTCAGGTGAGCCGATGGTTAACCCGTGTCCCGGCAGCGATGACATCATCCAGGGTTACCTGTTCAAACGATGCAGGAGGAAACCCAAAACCTGGAAGAGGTAACGACCCGGTTCTGCTAGCTTCTACTGAACATCACGTAAACGTTGACGCGGTCAACTTTAATGTTTGGACTCGTTTCAGGTGCTGGTTCTCCATCAGAGACAACCAGCTGATTTACAGGAAGTCACACAAGGTACGATGAAATCTCGCTAAAGTAGCTAACCACTAATTAACTGAACCGGGCTCAGCCGCCGGGCCGGACCGGGTTGGAGCACAGCCTGAGACCAACAGGGAATAACGTCACAGTACCGAGGTGATTTACAGATGAAACACTGATCAGTACAGAACCCGGTAGGCCCGGTAGGCTGCTGTGTTCCCTGTTAGCCTGCAGGCTGTGTTCACCGTCACGTTGAAACTCTGAGCTGTGTGAACGGTGGAGATAAAATGTGTCGATGCTGCAGGAGGAGAACAACGTCCTGTTCGAAGATCTCCGGCTGTGCGCCGTCAAATCTTTGGATCACATCGACCGGCGGTTCTGCTTCGAGCTGCTGTCTGTTCAGAAGTAAGAGACCCGAAAATCTGTTTGAAATGACCTCAGCAGGAAGTCACGATCACGAGGGTCCATTTAAATAACGTGTGTGTGTGTGCGTGTGTGTGTGTGTGTGTGTGTGTGTGTGTGTGTGTGTGTGTGTGTGTGTGTGCGTGCGTGCGTGTGCGTGTGTGTGTGTCTGTGTGTGTGTGTGCGTGCGTGTGCGTGTGTGTGTGTGTGTGTGTGTGCGTGTGTGTGTCTGTGTGTGTGTGTGCGTGTCTGTGCGTGTGTGTGCGTGCGTGTGTGTGTGTGTGTGTGCGTGTGTCTGTCTGTGCGCGCGTGCGTGTGTGTGTCAGGTGCTGTGCTCTGCAGGCTGACTCGGAGCAGTTGAAGCAGGCCTGGCTCAGCGCTCTGCAGGGCAGCATCGACCTCGCCTACAGGGAGCGGGTCGACCCCGTCTGTGTGCAGCCCAAAGACCTCCCCCCTCTCCTCGGAGGAGGAGGAGGTGTGGACTCCTCCTCTCCAGGGCCCCCCCACTCGGAGGCCTCCGGCGCTGGGTGTGGCGCTCCGAGGTCCGGGGAACCAACGTTGCTGCGACTGCGGCGAGGAGGAGCCTCGCTGGGCCTCCATCAACCTGGGAGTCACCATGTGCATCGAGTGCTCCGGCATCCACAGGTGAGCCACCGCGACGCACCTGATGATGACATGCGCAGGTTTTAAACATGCTGGATGACATCATGGCGTTTTGTCTCCAGGAGTCTCGGCGTTCACCTGTCCAAGGTGAGGTCCCTCACCCTGGACTCATGGGATGCTGAGCAGCTGAAGGTGAGCTCACTAAAGAGAAATCATTCCACCGCTGAAAGTAGTCCCAACAAATCAAACTGAACACCTTCTCCTCCCGTAGCTGCTGTGCGTTCTGGGTAATGATGTCATAAACCGGATCTACGAGGCTCGTTGTTCAGAGGACGGACGAGTCAAACCGAGAGCCGACAGTCTGCGGTAACGTCACATGACTGCGATCCATCGACGATCAATGAATCATCATCATCATCACTGTGTGTTTGATGATGAAGCTCGTCATTGTTTCTTTCAGATCAGAGAAGGAGACGTGGATCAAAGAGAAATACGTGGAGAAAAGATTCGTGCAGAACGACCGAGACGGGCCGAGTAAGTCCGACACGTGCTGACACCAGAACAGACGTGGTGCTCGGTCCTCACTGAAGGTTTTATTCTGTTTCAGATGCCGGGCTGCGTCTGTATCACGCCGCGTTGACGGGAGACCTGGTTTCCATGGCAGCAGCGTTGGCCCAGGGGGCGGAGGTTAACGGCAGCGTCAGCGAGGAGGAGGGACGCACGGCGCTGATCGGAGCTGCAGTCGGGGTGAGTGTCCAGTCTAACAGTGAACACAGCAACAGAACCTCTGAACCAGCAGTGTCCAGTCTAACAGTGAACACAGCAACAGAACCTCTGAACCGGCAGTGTCCAGTCTAACAGTGAACACAGCAACAGAACCTCTGAACCGGCAGTGTCCAGTCTAACAGTGAACACAGCAACAGAACCTCTGAACCGGCAGTGTGCAGTCTAACAGTGAACACAGCAACAGAACCTCTGAACCAGCAGTGTCCAGTCTAACAGTGAACACAGCAACAGAACCTCTGAACCGGCAGTGTCCAGTCTAACAGTGAACACAGCAACAGAACCTCTGAACCGGCAGTGTCCAGTCTAACAGTGAACACAGCAACAGAACCTCTGAACCGGCAGTGTCCAGTCTAACAGTGAACACAGCAACAGAACCTCTGAACCGGCAGTGTCCAGTCTAACAGTGAACACGGCAACAGAACCTCTGAACCGGCAGTGTCCAGTCTAACAGTGAACACAGCAACAGAACCTCTGAACCGGCAGTGTCCAGTCTAACAGTGAACACAGCAACAGAACCTCTGAACCGGCAGTGTCCAGTCTAACAGTGAGCACGGCAACAGAACCTCTGAACCGGCAGTGTCCAGTCTAACAGTGAACACGGCAACAGAACCTCTGAACCGGCAGTGTCCAGTCTAACAGTGAACACAGCAACAGAACCTCTGAACCGGCAGTGTCCAGTCTAACAGTGAACACGCAACAGAACCTCTGAACCAGCAGTGTCTCCAGTCTAACAGTGAACACGGGCAACAGAACCTCCTGAACCAGCAGTGTCCATTCTAACAGTGAGAACACAGCAACAGAACCTCTGAACCGCAGTGTCCAGTCTAACAGTGAACACAGCAACAGAACCTCTGAACCGGCAGTGTCCAGTCTAACAGTGAACACAAGCAACCAGAACCTCTGAACCGGCAGTGTCCAGTCTAACGGTGAGCACGGCAACATGAACCTCTGAACCGGCATGGTCCAGTCTAACAGTGAACACGGCAACAGAACCTCTGAACCGGCAGTGTCCAGTCTAACAGTGAACACAGGCAACAGAACCTCTGAACCAGCAGTGTCCAGTCTAACAGTGAACACGGCAGCCTACCGAGGTCTTTCCTTCAAAGTCTGTAAATCAGCTCGGTACTGTAATGTTATTCCCTGTTGGTCTCAGAGTCTGTGCTACAAACTGGTCCAGTCCAGCTGCTGAGCCCGGTTCTGTTAGCATGCTAACGACAGGTTCAGTTAATTAGCGATGGTTCTGTTTCTTCAGGGATCTCTGTTGGCCTGCGAGTTCCTGCTGCTGAACGGCGCCAACGTGAACCATCGAGACCAGAGAGGACGAGGGGCGCTGCACGCTGCCGCCACCGCCGGACACACCGGGTACACACACACACACACACACACACACACACACACACACACACACACACACACACACACACACACACACACACACACACACACACACACACACACTAAATTAACGGGAACAATCACGGGTGCTTTTCATTGGCTGTTATAGACAGGTGTGCCTGCTGTTGAAGAGAGGAGCCAATCAGTATGCCGCAGACGAGAAAGGACAGGACCCGTTGGCCATCGCCGTGGAAACGGCCCACGCTGACATCGTCACACTGTGAGTCATCGCTGAAAGGGCTTCTGGGAGCAGCTAACGTTAGACGTCACAGAGACTACGTCCAGGTTTTAGACAGTCTGCGGGGACGTCACAGAGACTACGTCCAGGTTTTAGACAGTCTGCGGGGACGTCACAGAGACTACGTCCAGGTTTTAGACAGTCTGCAGGGACGTCACAGAGACTACGTCCAGGTTTTAGACAGTCTGCGGGGACGTCTCAGAGACTACGTCCAGGTTTTAGTCCGGACCTGGAGCCAGGACTTTGTTATCCTAGCTTAGCATCAGACTAGACAACAGTTAGCCGTGCTACGTAGCCACAACACGTGAAGAGTTCTGGGCGTCATTTTAGATTCAGTCTTTAGTCTGTGGACGTTTTGACACTGACCTGATGAGCTGCCTGTTTGTGATGTCTCAGGCTGCGGATGGCGAGGATGAACGAGGAGATGAGGGACTCGGAGGGCGTCTTCGGAGCCGTGGGTGAGTAGACGTTCTCCTGCTGCATCATTAAACAGCAGCTCTGAGTCTGAACCCGCTGTGACTCCTCAGGAGACGACGAGACGTTTCAGGACATCTTCAGGGACTTCAGTGACATGGCGTCACATGACCCGGAGAGGCTCAGCCGCCGGCAGTTCAGCCGAGGAGAAGAAGGAGACGGGGAGGAAGAGGAGGAGGGAGGAGAGATGAACAGCCGGCACAGTGTTGAAAAGACGTCAGGATGAAACTGAGACTGGAAACTAACCACTGGGTTACCACGGTAACAGCCGTGACTGTAGTATAACATTATAGTAACATTGTAAGAACATGTATGTCGAGATTGTAATCCAACTGTGGTAAATAAGTTCTGCTGTACTCAACTCAGCTAACAGCCAATCATCATCCAGGTCAGCAGCAGCAGCTAATCTTACTGACTAGTCCAGCAGCAGTCAGCCAGCTCGGCGTCTGTCTTTCAGCCTTTTATTTCACCAAGCTCTCACCAACCACTAAAAGTCAGTCCCAGATTTACTCTTGTCCGGCGGCTTCTTGCTCGCTCACTCTCTCCTTTTCTCTTCTTAGCTTCCTCCGTCAGCGTCCTCTTCACTCTCTGCTCCTCTGCCATCATGTCCATAGAAGCTGCTGACTGCTGGACCTGAAATCCTGTTTTGGTCCAAAACGGCTGTGGTAAAAACACTAACTGCTAACTGGGTGGGTTAGTGCTCTGAGCTCAGAGTCTGACAACTGAGCTAACAGACTGAGCTAACATGAGCTAACAGCAGCTAACAGACTGAGCTAACATGAGCTAACAGCAGCTAACAGACTGAGCTAACATGAGCTAACAGCAGCTAACAGACTGAGCTAACATGAGCTAACAGCAGCTCCAGCTGTCAGCAGTTTACTTCACTGTCCATCATAAACTCTGTAAATCACAGAGAGTTGAGGCGGAGCAGCCGGAGGACATCAGAGGGAAAACCAGGAAACATTTTCTCCATAAAATCTGATCCAGTTTCACCAGAATCAGTGAAATAGTTGGTGCTGTGTGACTTAGTGCCGTAAAGCGTTACGTACTTCTCCCGACCCGGAGCCCAAAGTTACATAGTGTGAGAACAGACGTACGACTGACAGAGACACCGTTCACCTGATCACAGGTCACCTGATCACAGGTCACCTGATCACAGGTCAGCTGATCATAGGTCACAGTTTATCAGAGAAATGTTACATAACGTTTGTTTTTTCTTCTAAATTAACCAGTCATTAGATTTTTTAAGTTAATAAATTAGAGGCTCATTAATCAGTGAGCTTCAGAGACGTTGTAGGTGAATATTTGATCCAGGCTAGCTGAGTTCCAGTCTTCATGCTAAGATAAGCTAACTGTGACTCATTGAAGTGAATCAGCAAATTTCCCGACAGGTTGAATTATTTTAGCTCTTAAACTGAAGCGTCAGCGTCGAGCTAACATTGTTACAGCGCTAGTTGTTTTTAACAGAACAGGAAGTGCGTGGTTACAGACGTACCTGTCTCACTGTTCGACTCCATCATGTTTGTTTGATATTCATTTTAAACTCAGGTCAGTATCTGATGACGTCACACTCAGGTCTGAGGTCACTTCCTGTCACTTCTGACCGTCGCTGACTAAAGATGTCTGATTAACAGGAAGTACGACGTGACATCAAAACCTGCTTTTGAGTTTCATGTCAGTAATTATCTCTCTGTGTGTGTTTTCACTCGTGGAGGATTACATTTCTGCTGATGCTGTTGCTTCACATTAAAAACTTAAAGGGCCTCGAAATACAACCTGAGAACTGACAGATAAATGGTTACAGGTCCAGTCCAGCAGACAGCAGCTCCACCTGGCCGATTGTTACGGAGCTCGTTTGTCTCTGTGTTGTGTTTACACGTCTTTAAATTGAGCTCCGGGACGTCAGAGCAGGAATGACGTCCAACAGTACGAGCTGCTGTACACAGAGATAATTAGAATATGAACTCATTAAATGACGATGTTGCTGCTGATCGACGTCACGTTGAGTTTTTTAAATTGTTCCATGTTTTGTTTTGTGTTCAGAAAAGGGATTTAACGTGCAGCTGCTCCCGTTATGTTTTATTAACGAGTTTTAAAACCAGAAAGTCTAAAAACTGTTTTTAATAAAGACTGAACCGACCTGAAAACTAAACTGCATCATTTCAAAACGTGTCAAAGTTCAGACTGAAGTCGTGTGAATTTAATAATTCGACTGTTACTGCTGTGATGACGCTGCTTAATAAAAGCTCTAAATCCAGAACGACTCAGGATCTTTTATAGAAACATGAAGAATGAATAAAATTCAAAACACATTTATTAATAAACAAACTGCAGTTTATGTACAAACAGTGATTTAAAACATGAATAAAAAGGTTTTACTAAAAACAAACATAAGGTGCTTTTAAATTTAATACTGTTTATAAAATCAGGCTCACGTTGACGTGAGTTTTGTCCTCTTCCAGCCTCCGTACCTGCTCGTGGTTCAGATTCTGTTCAGTTTGTTCTGGGTCATCTGAACCAGCTGCTCAGAGTATTTCTCGAGCAGCGACATCGTCCTGTCGTCCTCCGGTGGACCAGAGGGGGCGCCGCCGCTGCGGCCCCGCCCGTCTGCGCCCTGCAGCACCGCCTGCAGCTCGGAGTTAACGACATCAAACGCCTCCTGCAGGACGGACGACATCTGCAGGCGCCGATCCGAAGACTCGACCGATGCGCTGAGCTGCAGGAAGAAATAAATTTATACAGAGACGACAGAAAGACGAAACATTTAGATTCAGTATAAATATTTTATTACTACCTGAGTGTAACTGAGTACATTACAGGTAGATAGATCGATCTCTCCAACATGTGACAGAAATCACGTGTAAAGCAGCGTGTGTCTGAAAGCTCACCTGTTGGTACAGGTGTATGGCTCGTCTCGCTGTCTGTTTCAGCTCGGCAGCGGCCTGCTGACACTGCGACAAACTGACCGACTCGTCGACGTCACCTGAACCTGAAACAGAAGCATCCTGAGGATTCGTCTCTTCTTAAACAGGAAACATTAAAACACGCAGCGTCCGTCCTCTGAGGAATACGATCAGGATGATCTGTAAATATCAGTGTTTCCTGAGGACGAGGCAGGAACTGAAAGGGGCGGGGTTACCTGTCTGAAGGGGGCGGAGTGTTTTTGAAAGGGGTGAGGAGGAAGAGGAGGGCGGGTCAGAAGACTCGGCTCCCAAAGACGGATCTGATCCTGGGACAAAGAAGAAAATGTTGAATATTGTAAATTTAAAGAATAAAAGTCACGTTCTGTCCTCGTCTCACCTGGACCGGTCTGGATTCTGGTCTCGGGTCCTCCAGGACTTTCCTCCCGCGTGGAGGTGGAGCAGGTGATGATGTCACAGACGGTGGGTGTACCTGTGGGGGTAATGGAAGGGGCGGGGCTTTGGATGACTGTTTGGTTTTGACTCGTTGGCATCTCATCGACGCTGCTGACGCTCCACCTGCTGCCTTCACTCAGTGACACCTCAGTGGGCGTGGCCAACACCTGCGGCACACTGGCAGAAGAGGGATGACGTGAAAACATACATAATACAAGCAGAGCTCGACCAGAGACAAGCGCGGGCCAACAGTGGTGCTACCTTCTGGTCTCGTCCTTATGGAGCTCAGGTTTATTGCCTTGGAAGTCCAGACCAGCAGACAGCAGGGCAGCTGGAGGTTGGAGGTCGGAGGAGGGGGGAAGGTTTTCCTCCTCCTCCTGAGTGGAGGTGAGGTCCTGGCTCAGCTTTGCCCTGGAGCTGGCTGTGGTTCCCAGGTATCCGAGCCGAGGTGCCCCCTGCTGGACTGTAGAGGCCACACTGCTGCTGTGGGCCGCCAGATTCCTGGAGGTGGCGTCTGATTAACAAACGAACGGTCAGAAACTAAAAAGTGACGGCTGATTAAATCTGGAATCCCAGGTGAAGGTGAACAGGTGAGTGAAACATCTTTTTATGACATCCCAGGACCTGAAGCCAAGAGTGAACCCACAGCATCGGTTAATCTGACCTCCGACCTCGTGACCAAAGAGAAAACCTAAAAACACCCAATGTCCAAACACACACACACACCTGGATGTCCAAACACACACACACACACCCGGATGTCCAAACACACACACACACACACACACACACCTCGCAGCGTTTCTCTGCACTGGACGACCACAACAGTGTGTCGCCGGCGTCTGGGGCGACGAAGGGGCTGATGGGAAATCATGCAGGAAGCTCTACGATGAAGGACTGAGTGGCTGCACCGCACTATGATCACACACACACACACACAGTCCTGTCTTTAACATGTGGAGTCCCTCAGGAAACCGTCCTGGAGCTTCTGTTCTTTCCATTAAACTCTCCATGAAGTCAAACTTCATGATGTCTGATGGGCTGGTAAGTTTTGGCCCAAAGCTGTTAGCAGCAGCAGAACCGGGCTCAGCAGCCGGATCCAGCTGTTAGCAGCAGCAGAACCGGGCTCAGCAGCCGGATCAGCTTCTGAGACCAACAGGGAATAACGTTACACTACCAGGCTTCCCGTTCACAGCTGACTCACCTCCACTGTTGTTTTTGTGGGTCGACTCAGTTGAGGCGACCTCAGCTGCTCAGCTCCGAGTTCACCTGAAAACGTTCACAGTCATTTGGCTTTGCTCAGGTGTTAATGTCACACAGGTGTGTTTCTTTATGTTTCAGGTGCGTTTGTACCGATGTGTTGCTGACGTTGCTCTCCTCCGAGATCCTGGTTGGGACTGAGACAGGAGGCGGAGCTCGGCTGGGCCACGCCCTGAAACAAACAGCAGGAACAGACTGTTATCACCATGACGACACCCACTGGTTGTCAACCGCCGTAGACCAGAGGATTGTGGGTAGACTGACTTGATTTTGTCCTGGAATCGGGACAGGAAGCGGGTGGAGATGCTGAGTCGAGGGTTCAGGAAGTGTTTTTCCTCTGGAGGCTGCAGAGTTCTCAGGTCAGTGTCGAACTTCTCTGAAAGGTCAAAGGTCACAAGGCGCTCAGCGAACATGTTTAAACGTTTACACACTAATGACGCCGAGGAGTGTTCGGTACCGTCGCTCAGACTGGAGGCCAGAGTGTCAAAGTGGTTCTTCAAGGAGTTCCTGTCCTCGTCGTCCTCCAGACACAGACTGCCCACAGAGCTGCCCTGACTGAGAGAGTCGGTGTCTGAAACAGGAGAGAGGAGGAGGGAGGAGGAGGAGGGGGGAGAGAGGGAGGAGGGGAGGAGGGGAGAGGAGGAGGAGGAGGAGGAGAGGAGGGGGGAGAGAGGAGGAGGGCGGAGGAGGAGGAGGAGGAGGAGGAGGAGGAGGAGGAGGAGGAGGAAGAGGAGGAGGGGGAGGAGGAGGAGGAGGAGGGGGAGGGGGAGGAGGAGGAGGAGGAGGAGGAGGAGGGGGAAGAGGAGGAGGAGGAGGAGGAGGAGGAGGAGGAGGAGGAGGAGGAGGAGGAGGAGGGGGAGGGGGGAGGAGGAGGAGGAGGAGGAGGAGGAGGGGGGGAAGAGGAGGAGGAGGGGGAAGAGGAAGAGGGGGAAGAGGAAGGAGGAGGGGGAAGAGGAAGAGGAAGAGGAGGAGGAGGAGGGGGAAGAGGAAGAGGAGGAGGAGGAGGTTCACCAGAGGTCACAACAACAACAACAACAACAACAAACAGGTGTGTTCAGTGTCTCTCTTGTGTCAGGTGCTCACTAACCGGGGTCGTGCTGCTGCTCCAGACTTCCTGCCGAGCCTTCAGAGCAGGCGGAGTCTGGACTCAGCTGAGTGCTCCACACTGGCCCCGCCCCCTGACCTCTGACCTCTACCTGAGTCTGCTGAGAGTCGGTCACACCTTCGATGTCAAACTCCCTGAAAACAAACAAACAAACGTTTGAACCAGAAGTGACTCGTTTGTTTGACCCTGTTGAAGATGAAGCTCACCTGTCAGTCGTGGTGTTGGCGGTGTTGGGGTAGAGGATGAAGGTGCTCCTGTCCTCACCTGGATTCTGCACCACCTGAACATCACACACAGGGAGAGACCAGTCATGATGGCAGCAAAGCTAACGTGGATTTATCGCCCTGTATCGTGTCTTTATCTTTACGGCTCACCTCCTTCTCCTCCTCTCCATCTTCGTCCTCCTCCACCTCCACTCCCAGCAGACTTTCCAGACTCTGAGGGTGGAAGTCTTCATCCTCCTCTTCCTCCTCTTCATCATCCTCCTCCATCTGACTGGGTGAGAAGCTGGCACAGATGATCAGAGGATCCAGCTGCTCCGCCCACCGACTGCGTACCTGACGAGGCTCAGCGCCTGATTGGACGGCGGTGGAGGCTTCGCCCTGACCCTGCTGAAGACACGAAAACAGACACGCTGAATCAAAGTCTACAAACTGATCGATTATCTGACAGGTAAACCTGGAACTGACCAGTTTTCTGAACCACATGGGCAGTTTTCCGTTGGTCTGAAGCGGCGGAGGATCTGAAACACAAACAAACATCTTCATCACGCTGTGGAACATCCAGTCTGTTCATGTAGTCACTGCAGATCCAAACCCTGTTCAAAGGTCTTCACTCTGGGAGAACTGAGCTCAGTCCTCCTCACCTTGACCTGAGTCCAGTCTGGCTGGAGTTCTGAGGTCGAGCTCTTCCTCCTCCTCCTCCCCTCCTCCATGTGAGGCAGCTGAGAGGACGGTACAGTGATGAAGGTCTCTCTCCTGAAAGGACAGAGACGGACCTCAAAACTGAGCCACGAAACAAATCAATCCGGATCAGACCTCCTCCCGCCGTCCGTAAGCGCTCACCTGATGTTCGGCTGTTTGTGGCTGCAGGCTTCAGGTGCGGCAGCCAGTTTTAGGCCACGCCTCTTCCTCATGGTGCTGGTCATCTGAGGGTCCAACCTCCACACGAACACACAACTACACACCCACACACACACACACACCACACACACACACAACACAATGAAAAGAACGAATCACTGCTGACGTCACTACAGTTCACCTGTCTGCTGACGTCACTACAGTTCGCCTGTCTGCTGACGTCACTACAGTTCACTACAGTTCACCTGTCTGCTGACGTCACTACAGTTCACTACAGTTCGCCTGTCTGCTGACGTCACTACAGTTCGCCTGTCAGCTGATGTCACTACAGTTCGCCTGTCTGCTGATGTCACTACAGTTCGCCTGTCAGCTGATGTCACTACAGTTCGCCTGTCTGCTGATGTCACTACAGTTCGCCTGTCAGCTGAAGCGTCACTACAGTTCGCCTGTCAGCTGATGTCACTACAGTTCGCCTGTCTGCTGATGTCACTACAGTTCGCCTGTCAGCTGAAGCGTCACTACAGTTCGCCTGTCAGCTGAAGCGTCACTACAGTTCGCCTGTCTGCTGACGTCACCACAGTTCGCCTGTCTGCTGACGTCACTACAGTTCGCCTGTCTGCTGATGTCACTACAGTTCGCCTGTCAGCTGAAGCGTCACTACAGTTCGCCTGTCAGCTGAAGCGTCACTACAGTTCGCCTGTCTGCTGACGTCACCACAGTTCGCCTGTCTGCTGACGTCACCACAGTTCGCCTGTCTGCTGACGTCACCACAGTTCGCCTGTCAGCTGACGCGTCACTACAGTTCGCCTGTCTGCTGACGTCACCACAGTTCGCCTGTCTGCTGACGTCACCACAGTTCGCCTGTCTGCTGACGTCACCACAGTTCGCCTGTCTGCTGACGTCACCACAGTTCGCCTGTCTGCTGACGTCACCACAGTTCGCCTGTCTGCTGACGTCACCACAGTTCGCCTGTCTGCTGACGTCACTACAGTTCGCCTGTCTGCTGACGTCACCACAGTTCGCCTGTCAGCTGACGCGTCACTACAGTTCGCCTGTCAGCTGACGTCACTACAGTTCGCCTGTCAGCTGACGCGTCACTACAGTTCGCCTGTCAGCTGACGTCACTACAGTTCGCCTGTCTGCTGACGTCACTACAGTTCACCTGTCTGCTGACGTCACCACAGTTTACCTGTCTCCTGATACAGTGATGAGGTGTCTGCAGTCCTGACTGAACCTCATACAGGTGACGATCTCTGAGAAAACAAAGGTAAATCTCAGGTATCAGGTAAATCAAACATCTGAAGAAGGACGAAATGTTTGTAACCGACAGCTGTGAATCAGCCGCGGTTGGATTTACTCACCAGAGTGTCCGAACAGGGTGGCGACACACTCTCCCGTCTCATAGTCAAAGATGGTGATGTTTTTATCGGAGCAGCTGGTGGCAAAGAACGACCCTGACGGATCCATCTGGATCTGCAGACGACACAAAATATCATCGGATCGCAGCCCTGCAGGTTCGACATCTCGGGGTCTGGTCCACTGACACCGTCCTTACCTTCAGCAGAGCTCCTTCATCACTGGACGAGCCTTTCAAACACTTCTTCAGCTTCCCTGTTTCCACGTTGTACACCCTACAAAAAAACACATCAGCTTCAGTCGAAGCTCAGCTGATCATCGAAACTGAAGCCTCCTCCTTGATGCTTACCTGACGTTTCGGTCCTGGCAGGCGATGGCGACGTGTGTCCTCGATGAGTCCAGGTCCATGTCGTACAGCGTGGTCTTCTCCACCACGTGGTGACTCCTGGAGAACGTCAACCCGTCCACCGTCTGGACCACAACACACACCGTGACTCCACGACTCACTGACGGGAATACAGTGCGTTGAGGTAAGGTAGACTCACCTGTTCAGCTGACTGGAAGTAGATGCTTTTGTCAGCTCCACAGCTTACCATTCGAACCTCGGGACTCTCACCTGAAACACAGGTAACATTCAGAGCAAGATCTGCATGGAGTGTTGTGTCACATGACTCGCCCATAAACCTGAGTTTACCGGTGAACTTGACGGCCGTGATGGAGGCAGAGTGGTCGTTCAGAGTTTGTTCCAGGCTGTAGTTCTTCTCCAGGTTGAAGATGTGGATTAGTCGATCCCTGCTGGCCGACGCCAACAGCTTCACACCTGAAGAAACAGAGAGTCATTATCCACACCACCACACCACAGTTCAGAGTGTTGTCCAGGTGAAGTCTTACCTGTGGATGTGGGTGAAAACACCAGACACAACACCTCAGAGTCATGAGCCTCAATCTTCACCAGCTCATCCAGAAACTCCAGACCAAAGATGCTGAACACACACACACACACACACACAAAAACACGTCAGCAGGCCTCGTCATACAGATGCCGCCGCGTTACGGATAAGCCAACTGCAGGGTGCAACAAGCAACCGCCACAGCTGCACACGACTTCATCTAAGATGGAAAAACTTTGCAGAGCATCTGAAGAGAGTCAACGCAGAAAGACACGCAAGATTACTACTGTACTGATCCTAGTATCGGTAGGGCCCCGATACGGCCTTAAAAATCAAAAGCATCGGTATCGGTGAGAATGAACCGATACTAGTATGGAACTTTGAACGCAGCGCCTTGTGTCTTCCGTGCCAAGCAGCTATCGCTATTATTCACGTGACGATCACGTGACGCTGGTGAGATCACAAATGTTGCCTCGAAAGGCCGCAGCATGTTGCAGTCGCGCCCGCTGGAATCGAGCCTCCGACCGCTCGATACAACGTGTTACTCTTACTGCAGGTTTCCACATCGATCTCCGGCTGCCAGATGTCGTCCATCAGGACTGATACCCAGCACTCTGATCCCGGCCTTGCCGTCAGCCCCTGCTGACTCCCCCTCTGCCTGCAGGTGCTGCGTGTTCTCACCCACGTACAAAATCCTCAGCAGGTCCTGAAATTCAAACAGGAAACCATGTCTGACAAATAAAAACAGAACTTCCTGCTGCAGCTGAGGTGTTGTCGGTCTTACGTTGCTGTAGAGGTTTCTGTGGCCGGTGGGCGGGTCGGCGTGCCACAGCCTGATGGTGTTATCGGACGAGCAGGTGAAGAAGGACGACAGAGGCAGACAGGCCTGAGACACGTCAGACAGCTCCGGATACACCTGAAGAGAAGAAACAGACTTCAGGCACGAGATCCGAGTCGACAGTTCAACCCAGTGCTTTAGATATAGTACTGGAAGTATTAGAATATGAGGTAACTCTGGCATTATTTATGTATTTTTGCTAGTAGTGGAAGTATTTCTGAGATGGACTTACTTCGACACTCCACACAGAGCCGCTGTGGTACAGAGCAGAGTACAGTTTCACCACGTTCCTCACGTCTTTGACGTCCCACACATACACACTGTGGTCGTTGTACACACAGGTCAGGTGTTTGGCAGCGGGGTCAAAGCTCAGAGCCAGCGTGTCGGGGTACTGAGCACCTGGACTGGCAGGTAACTGACTGCTGCGACAACAGATACAGAGTGTCAGTATCAGAGTTTTCTTCTCAGCATGTTACCGGCCTGTTTGTGTGTTCGTACCCGTGCTGTACACTCTGGGTGAGGTCGACTCCCAGTCGGTGTGGTCGGTGCAGAGGGGCGATGTACTGCAGGTTGGATGGACTGAACACTCTGATGACGCCGTCAGCACAACCACAGAAGATGAAGTTCTCGCTGACCGCCAGACAGCTCGCCAACGACGTCTGTCAACAACAACAACAACAACAACAACATGTCGTGAAGAAGAAAGCGCAGCGTAGATCGTACAGGTTCATCGTACTCACCTTGAGGCTGACCCAGGCCTCCAGCTGTCGGCTGCTGTTGAACACACACAGCAGACCGGAGCTGGTGATGCAGTAGGTGCTGCACGCCATGAGGCCACGCCCACACGCCACCCCACTGAACACACTGTTCTTATGGTTGCCGAGCAACCCTGACCGACCAATCAGAGGCACCGTGCTGTTAACCTGGATGCAGTGAGAAACATTAGTTGAGCGCACCATGAGATGAGCTGTGATTGGCTGAGTAAGAGGTCAGGATCATACCCGTCGTTCTTTGGAGGCGTCCAGGTACCAGAACTTGACGTGTCGGTTTCCTGCGGTGACGAAGTAGCTGTTGTCCTGAGAGAAAGAGACGGCGAACACTCTGCTGGACACTTTGTTGGAGGCGATGATCGAACCTTTCTGCTCACAGACAGGAAGTGTCCAGTTAGTACAGCAGTGTGTGTGTGTGTGTGTGTGTGTGTGTGTGTGTGTGTGTGTGTGTGTGTGTGTGTGTGTGTGTGTGTGTGTGTGTGTGTGTGTGTGTGTGTCCTCACCCTCCAGTCCCACACACTGACAGTCCTGTCATGTTGGTATCCCACAGAGACGATGTAGCTGTTGTTGGTGGAGAACGCCACACAGGAAACTCCGTATTTATGAGACTGGGCCTCTGCCACCTGACCTCCGCCCACCTCCCACACCCGCACACAGGGCATGTGACCACTCTGAAACACACACACACAGATCAGATACATACACACCTTCACCTGTCCTCCAAGAACCTGCTGTTCAAACACACAGCCTCTGTCATAGTACCTCCATCACCAGGTGTGTCTTACCTCACCAGTGACCAGGTGTTTTCCATCATGGGAGAAGGCCAGAGCAGTGAAGGGCTTCCTGTAACACACCACACACACACACACACACACACACCCATCAGTACCAGTGTGTATGTCCCAGTAACACCTGAATTTGTTTCCACAGGTGGAGGTGAAGCTGGCAGATGTACCTGGACGTGTTGATGATGTGGCTCTGTTTGTTCTTCTTCGGGTGAAGCAGCACGATGACACACCTAAAACACACACCACACACACACACACACTCTGTTTGTTTGTTTTTTGGGTGGGCGTCGCCCTTTCTATACAGGTGAGTCAGAGGAGGCGGGGCTTACCCTGCAGGATAGGCGATGAGTCCAGTGTTGGGGTCAGAGGTCAAACTGCTGCCGCTGGCTGCGCTGATACCCAAAACCTTCTCCAGACTCACCTAAACACACACAGAGCACAAACTGTTTGGACCTGTGCCGTCCTGCAGGTCATCAGGAAGCTCCTGCTGCTGATTAATCAGAACATGTTTCTATCTGAGTGGACAGGTGAGCGACCAGGCCAGGTAACTACAGAGCATCCAGGAAGTATCTCAGATTTGTAGTCCATCTTCTGGACTTTGTAGTTTTACCACAGATCACGTCAACAACATTCACTTCATGACGGAGTCTAAGTTCTCCTAACTCCTCATCACCTCTCCTTCACATCTGTCCTTATCACCTCTCCTTCACATCTGTCCTTATCACCTCTCCTTCACATCTGTCCTCATCACCTCTCCTTCACATCTGTCCTCATCACCATCAAGGAAAGGTAGTTAGGAAAGGTGTTTAGGAAAGGACTCATTTAAAGACGGCTACAGGACGTCCTCAAACTTCATAATGAGACTTGATGTGAACATTTAGTGGATTTCCTGTGATCAGACACTTTAACACTGTCAGAGGCTTCATGGTGAATTTACTGCAGAGGTTTTTGATCATAGGTTAGCGACATTAAATCATATTTATTCATTATTTAACCTGAAATGACTTCACACTATAACAGGGAGTGTGTGTAATCTGAACTTTCAAAATAAAAGCCTCATCTCTGAAGTAAATTAAATTGTAGTTAGTGATCTCAGCTGAGTCTGACACTCTAAGATGTCTCATGTATACAAACCCCGCGGGGTCACACATTAGCACGGGTCGCAGGTTTCGCCGTAACACCGGTGGCCTGCTGAGCGTTAGCTGTGTGTGTGTAAAGTTAGTTAACTCGCTCAGCCGTTAGTCTGAAGCTCTCAGGAGCTTCTGGATGTTTCCGTGAGCCCGCTGCTGTGTTAAAGTGTTCGGTTAAACTGTCCGCGGGGCTAACGGTTAGCTCGGGGCTAACGGACCGTACCCGGCTGCTGGAGGTCTTCTTGTGCTGGCTCGCTCGGCTTTTCCTCCCGGCTGGTTGTCTCCTCTTCGCGGTGTCCGCTCCCTCCGCCATGATAACACAGACACTGTTTGACTTTAGCGCGGCTGTCCTCACAACTAAAGATAACAACCGTCTACAGGCCGCGGCGCTGCTCCATAAAAGCCCGCTGATGTGAACCGAGCAGCGGGCAGCTCCGCTTCAAACTCCGCTGGTGATAATGACGGAGGGTTAGCTTAGCTTAGCTTAGCTTAGCTTAGCTTCATGCTCACTGTCACTAAAGTAACCTGACACTTCTCCCTGCGGCGGGACTCGGGTTCAAACTAAGCCCCGCCCAGTGCTTACAACAACCAACCAATGAGCAGCGGAGATCCCGCCTTCTTCTCCTCAAACAACCAATGGGCAGTCTGAATTCCCTCCTTTGCCCACTAACCAACCAATCAGCATCCACATTGCTCTGGCGACCTCAGGTGTTCAGAGTTAGCTGTATATAAACGGAATGTGTCTGTCCGTTCATATAAATGTAGTTATATATGATGAGTGTGTGTTGTGTCACTTCACACCTGATGATATTAACATAAATCAAGTTACATCACTGTTCTGGCAGTGGGCAGCTTTGTTTTTTTAATATACAATCATTGTGTTCATGTCTATATATAATCAGTTTGCAGTTGTATTTCTTTATATAATCTCTTTGTATACTAATGATGTGTGTCTGTGTAACACAGTCAGTGCTCAAACTGTCAAATGTTAGTAGCATTTGTACTTCTCGTATGTCAATAACTGTGTGTGTTCAAGCTTTGAATAAAGTTCATCAACCCTGAAGACCAGGAGACCTCCGAGGACAAGATCAGAGTCACAGAGACAAACCTGACAAACAGAAGAACACTTCAAACCTGAACTGACGGTAAGAACTGCGATCTGCTGGTTCACTACAAGTAGACAGGACTCGTGGTCTCCTGGGGTTGGCCCTTTTTGTTCTTCATCGTAAACAGCTGTGGAATTTGTCTGTCTGTATTTCAGGTTTTAAACTGATGGATGTTTGCTCATTTTATAAGAAATCAGTGCATAGTTGTGTCTGCCTTTTTATACTTTAGCCTGAATGTATTTCAGGTTTAAACTGTTTAATTTGACACCTGGATGAATGTAACGTGTTGTAAAAGTGCATCCAGAAAAATGTTTTATAACTGCAAGCTGAGTATAGGAGCATGAAGCGAATTGGACACAAATGGAAGAAAACTTTGAACGATGGCTGGAATGTTTCAGACTGAATAAAACTGGTCAGAGGAGGGAAGTCCATCACAGGTGAACCAAATCAGGGCTGTGCAGACGATCAAACCTGACAGGAGACAACAACAATGCAATACAACTTCAATGTCTTTCACACACATCTGTCCGTCCACAGGAAGACCACAAACCACCATTTTGCCACCATTATACTTATCAGTTTGTGTTTGTCCTCTCTGACTGACAGCACAGTGACAGACACAAACCAACAACAGACGGTGAAGGTCTGGTTCTGATGATGCTGGACATGGATCACATGCTGATGGTTCTCCTGGTGTTGGTCTGGAGCTCAGGTAGGACTCAGACAGAACCTGAAAGGTGACTGTTGCTGTTCATCTGTATGGATCTGTAAACGCAGCAGTCATGGTTGCTAAAATGTAGCCAAACGCTTTCATCTGTATCCTCATGTGTCGCTGTAAGAAGGTCATGAAGCAGGTTTGAGCGTCCATGTAATAAGACACGTTGTATTGAAATGACTTCCTCAGACCAAATGAGGATTTTCCATGAATTTGAGATGAGCAAAAGAACTGGATATGAAACATGAACAGGGATTGGTGGATGGGAATGGTGGAGCAGGATGGTGATCTATTTGGCAGATCCCCAAAAGCTCTCCAGTGTATGCAGACAGACCATTGCAAAGATGTTCAACTGCTGACCATAAAATGGTTTAGAACTTTTGATAATCAGCTTTGATGGTTCAGGATTTGGTTGCTTGGATGGGGAAGAGTGACTGTAGAAGAACCTCTGAACATTGCGTGAACCTGTTGACTTGATTTTATTTCCAGACCGGTCAAACTCACTGCAGGAATAACACTAAACTGCTTGTGATGTATTGATTAGTACTGTTAGACGTAAAACTTGCCATGAGTGAAATAAATAACTTGACTCTCTCTCTAACTCAGGTCTCCATGCAAAGGAAATCCACAATGGTAAGTAGAAAAATACAGAAATGGAAGATTAAATGTGAAAAATAGTTAAAATGATTCCTTTGTTGTTTCACAGTACAACATTTTTTACTTGTTTCTGCTCAGTACCTGTCAGGTTGGTGGGAGGATCCAGTCGCTGTGCAGGAACACTAGAGGTGCAATATTATGGACATTGGTCAGGAGTGGATGGCTTCTACTGGACTGCAAAGGAGGCAGCTGTAGTTTGTAGAAAGCTCGACTGCGGCTCTTTAGTTTCAGTAGATAGAAAAAAATCAACAGCCAACAAGGCGACACTGAAGATCGCCTCTCTCTGTGTTTACCCTGAACGTACTGTGCATGACTGTATAAGAAGAAGCTCTTCATCTTCTGTCAACTTGGAGATCATTTGCTCAGGTAAAGTGACCCCCTCTCTTACAGTCATGTCATTCATGTGTTACTGATGGTAATTATGTGATGACATTTAGAACCCACATTCTTATAACAACAGTAATGTGGTAGATCTTTATCTGGAAAAGTTGGCGTGATCTCGTCAGACGTCCACAAGGTGACCACGGTGAGGAAATAGTCAGAGATGTTCGAACCCCATTTCAAGGGAAGCCTCAACCTCATCTTCAGTTTGTCAACTCCATCAGCTCGATGTCAGAAGACATGGATGTCCACTCTCCTATTCTACTGTACCACAAACCACTTAAACAGAGACTATGAACGCTTCCAACGTTGGACAGAGCCACAAAATCTGGGCTGAACATAAAGCAGAATTCTGTTTTGTCCTCACCTCACTGCTGAGTCACCGCTGGCCCTTCCAAGCTGTCACCCGGACTACTTTTCATTGGCCAACAGTGATGTTTTTATTGTGTTTCTTGACATTGAGAAAGTACTCTGTGATTGTGTTTAATAACTGGGTTTGCATTCTGCATTAGCATTTCAAAGAGTTTGTGGGTTTGTAGCTGCTCATTTTTTGGGTTGTTGCTCGCTCTGAATTATAATTTGACAGACTGAGAGTCGAAGCCACCTCACAAATCAAACTCTCTCTGCAGACTCTGTCAGGCTGCTGGATGGGACTAGTCTGTGTTCAGGCAGACTGGAGGTGAAGTCTGCCCAGTCTGACCAGCGGTGGTCCTCAGTGTGTGAAGCTGACTTTGACCAGCAGGATGCAGAGGTGGTCTGTAGGGAGCTCGGCTGTGGGGCTCCTTCAGTCCTCCAGGGGGCGCTCTATGGAAAAGTGGAGGCTCCAACATGGACCAAAGAGTTCCAGTGTGGAGGCAACGAGTCTGCTCTCCTGGACTGTAGAAGCTCAGACTCAGTTCAGACCTCCTGTCCATCTGGACGAGCTGTCCGACTCACCTGCGCAGGTAAAAGTTGAGCTACAGCTTTGATTTGGTTCATTTCTGTTCTGATGAAACTCACTTTGTTCTCTGACTGATTACCGTATTTTCCGCACTATAAGGCGCACCTAAAAATCGTAATTTTTTTCAAAATCTTGCCATGCGCCTTATAATCCGGTGCGCCTTATATATGAATCGATACTGAGCCGCAACAGGTCTCGGAACTACAGTAAGCAGCCGCTAACTCCATTTCCCCAGTAGAAGAAGTAGTGCGCGGTGCATGCTGGGATATATAAAACAGCGTTTTATTCCATTTGTGTGTTTTTTTTACGGAAGTGTACCGGCGGGCGCGGTGGACAGCCCAACATACTGGTGCACGGGAGCGGGGTGGATGGCCCACCATACTGCCGGCTGCCGCGGTGGGCGCCTCTGCGATCGACTTGATCACGTCTGGCGATCGACCGGTAGCTCGCGATCGACGTATTGGGCACCCTTGTTTTAGTGGTACGCAGTACCGGACCGTACCGGCTTACTTTCACTCCTCTGCGAGCCACATGCAGTCATCAAAAGAGCCACATCTGGCTCGCGAGCCATAGGTTGCCGACCCCTGATCTAATGGATGCATAACGTAAACCCAGCCTCTAATGTAGGGCCTTAAAATGAGGTGCGCCTTATAGTGCGGAAAATACGGTACTCTCTTGTTTCTGTTCAGAACAAATCAGGTTGGTGGGAGGAGACAGTCGCTGTGCAGGAAAACTGGAGCTGAAACAAGTAGAGTGGAGGCCAGTGACCGTGATGCACTGGAGCCTGAACTATGCAGCTGTTGTCTGTAGACATCTGGACTGTGGCTCTGCTGTTTCTACGGGGACAATAGATTCCACACCAATACCTATGTGGCACATGGGCGCTCCCTGTCTTGAATCTTCATCTGTTAAGAAGGATTGCGTAAAACCAGATACTGGTTATGATATTGTTGTGATCAACTGCTCAGGTAAGTCCATCAGTGACGTCATCTCTGTCATCCTTCCTGTCTCACTGACAGTCAGTGGTTTTGTCTGTCAAATTAGCATTACTGAATGTTATAGTTTGATTATTGCCAAAGATAAATTACCCATGAGTCTGAACAACCTCTCTGACTCTCTGCAGACTCTGTCAGGCTGCTGGATGGGACTAGTCTGTGTTCAGGCAGACTGGAGGTGAAGTCTGCCCAGTCTGACCAGCGGTGGTCCTCAGTGTGTGAAGCTGACTTTGACCAGCAGGATGCAGAGGTGGTCTGTAGGGAGCTCGGGTGTGGGGCTCCTTCAGTCCTCCAGGGGGCGCTCTATGGAGAAGTGGAGGCTCCAACATGGACCAAAGAGTTCCAGTGTGGAGGCAACGAGTCTGCTCTCCTGGACTGTAGAAGCTCAGGATCAACTAGAAACACCTGCTCACCTGGAAAAGCTGTTGGACTCACCTGCTCAGGTAGAAGAGGAGCTGCAGCTTTGATTTGCTTCATTTCTGTTCTGATGAAACTCACTTTGTTCTCTGACTGATGACTCTCTTGTTTCTGTTCAGAACCTGTCAGGTTGGTGGGAGGAGACAGTCGCTGTGCAGGAACACTGGAGCTCAAACAAGGAGAGTGGAGGCCAGTGTCCGGCTATGACTGGACTGTGAAGGAAGCAGCTGTGTTCTGTAAAGCTTTGGACTGCGGTTCTGCTGTTTCTATAGAGCGGAGAAATGTGACCTCATGGGTACGCACATGGTGGACCTATTCTCACTGTGTTCAATCTGGATCCACTCTGAAGGACTGTGTACTACCATCTGCCTCTAAATCTATCTTCAATCTCACCTGCTCAGGTAAGTCCATCAGTGATCTCTGACAGTAATGTTTAGAGTGTGTTCCTGTCTCACTGACAGTCAGTGGTTTCCATTGGACTGTAACGTTATCTAGGACAAGAACATCAGAGGTCAGTGGCACAGAGGCCTAAAATGTTTGTCTTTGTTGTTGCAGCTGCTGACAAAGTGGGACAAGTTGTCTGATATTTACCAAAGCAGACCTGCCACTGGCTGATGTGGCATTCAAGGCTGTACCTGCATAATGAAGGAACACCGCAGAGCCATCCTGTATTCTTGCAGTTTAACTGTTCATATATACGGAGCCCTTCAGGATAGTCTGCATACAGACAGTTACTGTGACGGAAACACAGTTCACTTTGTTTTACCTGCTTTGTGTTTTAAATTGTTAAGCACGTCTTTATTTTGGAGTCCCTGACTTCAGTCGTGTGTTTTTAAAGGTTTTCAAACATGATGACACAATGCTTCATTGGATTGGAACCAAAGTTAGGTTTGACCTTGTGTCCTTTAATAAAACACATTTTCTTCAGGAAAGTTTGGTGTATTTTCTATCATTTGTATCCTTTATATAAAAGTGTCAGTGTGTAGTTTGGTCTCTTTACATAGAAGTAAGGTATTCATTTGAAGGATTATATATTACCGTATTTTCCGCACTATAAGGCGCACCTCATTTTAAGGCCCTACATTAGAGGCTGGGTTTACGTTATGCATCCATTAGATCAGGGGTCGGCAACCTATGGCTCGCGAGCCAGATGTGGCTCTTTTGATGACTGCATGTGGCTCGCAGAGGAGTGAAAGTAAGCCGGTACGGTCCGGTACTGCGTACCACTAAAACAAGGGTGCCCAATACGCCGATCGCGAGTTACCGGTCAATCGCCAGACGTGATCAAGTCGATCGCAGAGGCGCCCACCGCCGCAGCATGGTGGGCCATCCACCCCGCTCCCGTGCACCAGTATGTGGGCTGTCCACCGCGCCCGCCGGTACACTTCCGTAAAAAAAAAAACACACAAATGGAATAAAACGCTGTTTTATATATCCCAGCATGCACCGCGCACTACTTCTTCTACTGGGGAAATGGAGTTAGCGGCTGCTTACTGTAGTTCCGAGACCTGTTGCGGCTCAGTATCGATTCATATATAAGGCGCATGGCAAGATTTTGAAAAAAATTACGATTTTTAGGTGCGCCTTATAGTGCGGAAAATACGGTACACATCTTTGAGTTCAGTTAAAAACCCTGAAACCTGCTGTTAACAAACAGAGGTAGGGTTCAAACTCTGAGGTTCTCGTATGTCAATAACTGTGTGTGTTCAAGCTTTGAATAAAGTTCATCAACCCTGAAGACCAGGAGACCTCCGAGGACAAGATCAGAGTCACAGAGACAAACCTGACAAACAGAAGAACACTTCAAACCTGAACTGACGGTAAGAACTGTGATCTGCTGGTTCACTACAAGTAGACAGGACTCGTGGTCTCCTGGGGTTGGCCCTTTTTGTTCTTCATCGTAAACAGCTGTGGAATTTGTCTGTCTGTATTTCAGGTTTTAAACTGATGGATGTTTGCTCATTTTATAAGAAATCAGTGCATAGTTGTGTCTGCCTTTTTATACTTTAGCCTGAATGTATTTCAGGTTTAAACTGTTTAATTTGACACCTGGATGAATGTAACGTGTTGTAAAAGTGCATCCAGAAAAATGTTTTATAACTGCAAGCTGAGTATAGGAGCATGAAGCGAATTGGACACAAATGGAAGAAAACTTTGAACGATGGCTGGAATGTTTCAGACTGAATAAAACTGGTCAGAGGAGGGAAGTCCATCACAGGTGAACCAAATCAGGGCTGTGCAGACGATCAAACCTGACAGGAGACAACAACAATGCAATACAACTTCAATGTCTTTCACACACATCTGTCCGTCCACAGGAAGACCACAAACCACCATTTTGCCACCATTATACTTATCAGTTTGTGTTTGTCCTCTCTGACTGACAGCACAGTGACAGACACAAACCAACAACAGACGGTGAAGGTCTGGTTCTGATGATGCTGGACATGGATCACATGCTGATGGTTCTCCTGGTGTTGGTCTGGAGCTCAGGTAGGACTCAGACAGAACCTGAAAGGTGACTGCTGCTGTTCATCTGTATGGATCTGTAAACGCAGCAGTCATGGTTGCTAAAATGTAGCCAAACGCTTTCATCTGTATCCTCATGTGTCGCTGTAAGAAGGTCATGAAGCAGGTTTGAGCGTCCATGTAATAAGACACGTTGTATTGAAATGACTTCCTCAGACCAAATGAGAATTTCCATGAATTTGAGATGAGCAAAAGAACTGGATATGAAACATGAACAGGGATTGGTGGATGGGAAAGGTGGAGCAGGATGATAGCTGCAGTGTGGGCAAGGCCTTGGGAAGAATCTACCTTAGATTCCAGGTTCAGCAGACCCCTGAAAGCTTCCTTGAGGACACAGAGACAACTGACTATTGCAAAGGTTCAAATGTTCTCAGCAACATGTTGACTGTTCTTAAGCATGTGAAGTTGAAACAGTTTAAAGTCGGTCCATACCATTTTGGGATGAGTTTGTTGTTGCCCATCACTTCCAGTTTGTCTTAATTGGTTCTCAAACTTCTGAAGGTCTGGCCTGATGTACTTATCGGACCAGAACTCTTCAATGCTTCATTGGATCCCAACCAAATTTGGGCTTCACCTTGTGTCCTTTGGTAGAACACCTCCATATGTTCTGAATTCTGGGTAGTATCTTCATGTTGTCGTGACATGAGTCAGCAGCACTTCTTGTTGGGGCTCTTCCAGAAGCTGTGTCAGCGAGCAGCAGCAGATGCAGCAGTTTATGTTGATGTTGATTTTCTACTTTTCTAAATCAGGTTTTCAGGCAGAAGAAGTCCACGATGACGCTGGTATGTAGAAATATCTATAAATGTTGAATTACATGAGAGAAAGTGACTTTATGATGGACTCACTGATGACTCTCTTGTTGCTGTTCAGAACCTGTCAGGTTGGTGGGAGGAGACAGTCGCTGTGCAGGAACACTGGAGGTCAAACATCTGGGAGAATGGAGACCAGTGGATGGCAGTGACTGGACCCTGAAGACAGCAGCTGTTGTCTGCAGAGATCTGGACTGTGGCTCTGCTGATTCTGTAGAATGGATAGATGAGTCTTCAGACAGATCTGTGTGGAAGATCAAATCTGACTGTGTTCAGTTTGGATCTGCTCTGAAGGACTGTGTAACAGCATTAAATCAGTCTCTCTACGCCTTGAATCTCACCTGCTCAGGTAAGTCCATCAGTGATCTCTGACTGCTTCCAACGTTGGACAGAGCCACAAAATCTGGGCTGAACATAAAGCAGAATTCTGTTTTGTCCTCACCTCACTGCTGAGTCACCGCTGGCCCCTCCAAGCTGTCACCCGGACTACTTTTCATTGGCCAACAGTGATGTTTTTATTGTGTTTCTTGACATTGAGAAAGTACTCTGTGATTGTGTTTAATAACTGGGTTTGTATTCTGCATTAGCATTTCAAAGAGTTTGTGGGTTTGTAGCTGCTCATTTTTTGGGTTGTTGCTCGCTCTGAATTATAATTTGACAGACTGAGAGTCGAAGCCACCTCACAAATCAAACTCTCTCTGCAGACTCTGTCAGGCTGGTGAATGGGACTAGTCTGTGTTCAGGCAGACTGGAGGTGAAGTCTGCCCAGTCTGACCAGCGGTGGTCCTCAGTGTGTGAAGCTGACTTTGACCAGCAGGATGCAGAGGTGGTCTGTAGGGAGCTCGGCTGTGGGGCTCCTTCAGTCCTCCAGGGGACGCTCTATGGAGAAGTGGAGGCTCCAACATGGACCAAAGAGTTCCAGTGTGGAGGCAATGAGTCTGCTCTCCTGGACTGTAGAAGCTCAGACTCAGTTCAGACCTCCTGTCCATCTGGACGAGCTGTCCGACTCACCTGCTCAGGTAAAAGAGGAGCTGCAGCTTTGATTTGCTTCATTTCTGTTCTGATGAAACTCACTTTGTTCTCTGACTGATGACTCTCTTGTTGCTGTTCAGAACCTGTCAGGTTGGTGGGAGGAGACAGTCGCTGTGCAGGAAAACTGGAGATGAAACATCTGGGAGAGTGGAGGCCAGTGGATTGCAGTACCTGGACCCTGGAGGCAGCAGATGTTGCCTGCAGAGATCTGGACTGTGGCTCTGCTGTTTCTATAGAATGGATAAAGGAGTCTTCAGACAGATCTATGTGGTGGATCAAATCTGACTGTGTTCAGTCTGGATCTGCTCTGAAGGACTGTGTAACACCATCATTTGGGCCTCTCTACCCCTTCAATCTCACCTGCTCAGGTAAGTCCATCAGTGATCTCTGACAGTAATGTTTGCAGTGTGTTCCTGTCTCACTGACAGTCAGTGGTTTCCATTGGACTGTAACGTTATCTAGGACAAGAACATCAGAGGTCAGTGACACAGAGGCCTAAAATGTTTGTCTTTGTTGTTGCAGCTGCTGACAAAGTGGGACAAGTTGTCTGATATTTACCAAAGCAGACCTGCCACTGGCTGATGTGGCATTCAAGGCTGTACCTGCATAATGAAGGAACACCGCAGAGCCATCCTGTATTCTTGCAGTTTAACTGTTCATATATACGGAGCCCTTCAGGATAGTCTGCATACAGACAGTTACTGTGACGGAAACACAGTTCACTTTGTTTTACCTGCTTTGTGTTTTAAATTGTTAAGCACGTCTTTATTTTGGAGTCCCTGACTTCAGTCGTGTGTTTTTAAAGGTTTTCAAACATGATGACACAATGCTTCATTGGATTGGAACCAAAGTTAGGTTTGACCTTGTGTCCTTTAATAAAACACATTTTCTTCAGGAAAGTTTGGTGTATTTTCTTTCATTTGTATCCTTTATATAAAAGTGTCAGTGTGTAGTTTGGTCTCTTTACATAGAAGTAAGGTATTCATTTGAAGGATTATATATTAGATATCTTTGAGTTCAGTTAAAAACCCTGAAACCTGCTGTTAACAAACAGAGGTAGGGTCAAACTCTGAGGTTCTCGTATGTCAAATAACTGTGTGTGTTCAAGCTTTGAATAAAGTTCATCAACCCTGAGAGACCAGGAGACCTCCGAGGACAAGATCAGAGTCACAGAGACAAACCTGACAAACAGAAGAACACTTCAAACCTAACTGACGGGTAAGAACTGTGATCTGCTGGTTTCACTACAAGTAGACAGGACTCGTGGTCTCCTGGGGTTGGCCCTTTTTGTTCTTCATCGTAAACAGCTGTGGAATTTGTCTGTCTGTATTTCAGGTTTTAAACTGATGGATGTTTGCTCATTTTATAAGAAACCAGTGCATAGTTGTGTCTGCCTTTTTATACTTTAGCCTGAATGTATTTCAGGTTTAAACTGTTTAATTTGACACCTGGATGAATGTAACGTGTTGTAAAAGTGCATCCAGAAAAATGTTTTATAACTGCAAGCTGAGTATAGGAGCATGAAGCGAATTGGACACAAATGGAAGAAAACTTTGAACGATGGCTGGAATGTTTCAGACTGAATAAAACTGGTCAGAGGAGGGAAGTCCATCACAGGTGAACCAAATCAGGGCTGTGCAGACGATCAAACCTGACAGGAGACAACAACAATGCAATACAACTTCAATGTCTTTCACACACATCTGTCCGTCCACAGGAAGACCACAAACCACCATTTTGCCACCATTATACTTATCAGTTTGTGTTTGTCCTCTCTGACTGACAGCACAGTGACAGACACAAACCAACAACAGACGGTGAAGGTCTGGTTCTGATGATGCTGGACATGGATCACATGCTGATGGTTCTCCTGGTGTTGGTCTGGAGCTCAGGTAGGACTCAGACAGAACCTGAAAGGTGACTGTTGCTGTTCATCTGTATGGATCTGTAAACGCAGCAGTCATGGTTGCTAAAATGTAGCCAAACGCTTTCATCTGTATCCTCATGTGTCGCTGTAAGAAGGTCATGAAGCAGGTTTGAGCGTCCATGTAATAAGACACGTTGTATTGAAATGACTTCCTCAGACCAAATGAGAATTTCCATGAATTTGAGATGAGCAAAAGAACTGGATATGAAACATGAACAGGGATTGGTGGATGGGAATGGTGGAGCAGGATGATAGCTGCAGTGTGGGCAAGGCCTTGGGAAGAATCTACCTTAGATTCCAGGTTCAGCAGACCCCTGAAAGCTTCCTTGAGGACACAGAGACAACTGACTATTGCAAAGGTTCAAATGTTCTCAGCAACATGTTGACTGTTCTTAAGCATGTGAAGTTGAAACAGTTTAAAGTCGGTCCATACCATTTTGGGATGAGTTTGTTGTTGCCCATCACTTCCAGTTTGTCTTAATTGGTTCTCAAACTTCTGAAGGTCTGGCCTGATGTACTTATCGGACCAGAACTCTTCAATGCTTCATTGGATCCCAACCAAATTTGGGCTTCACCTTGTGTCCTTTGGTAGAACACCTCCATATGTTCTGAATTCTGGGTAGTATCTTCATGTTGTCGTGACATGAGTCACCAGCACTTCTTGTTGGGGCTCTTCCAGAAGCTGTGTCAGCGAGCAGCAGCAGATGCAGCAGTTTATGTTGATGTTGATTTTCTACTTTTCTAAATCAGGTTTTCAGGCAGAAGAAGTCCACGATGACGCTGGTATGTAGAAATATCTATAAATGTTGAATTACATGAGAGAAAGTGACTTTATGATGGACTCACTGATGACTCTCTTGTTGCTGTTCAGAACCTGTCAGGTTGGTGGGAGGAGACAGTCGCTGTGCAGGAACACTGGAGGTCAAACTGAAAGAGTGGAGGCCAGTGTCTAGCTATGACTGGACCCTGAAGGAAGCAGGTGTTGTCTGCAGAGATCTGGACTGTGGCTCTGCTGTTTCTATAGAATGGACAGTGGAGCCCGTAGACAGATCTGTGTGGAAGATCAAATCTAAATGTCTTCAGTCTGGATCGACTCTGAAGGATTGTGTTGAACCATGGGTGTCTACCTCCACCTTTAATCTCACCTGTTCAGGTAAGTCCATCAGTGATCTACATTTACATTTAGCTGACAGGAGAACGGTGTGGATTGCCATGAGTGCGGTTGCAGAACCGGAGATTACTTTGTAGTCAACATTAACAATTTGAATTAGTGTGGGGTGCTTGCTACAGGTAGCCAGTTTGATGAGCGTGTGGTAACATGTGACCCTTTGGGTTGGTTGTAGACCAGGTGAACCACCACATTCTGGATCATCTAAAGGGGTTTCACTGTCAGTAGTCTTGAGATGACCACAGCTTGTGTCAGGAGTGGAGTCGAGTAAGGCTTGATTTTCTGATGTTGTGAAGTGCAAAATGACTCAACCCAGCAACTGAGGAGAGATGATTGGAGAGTTTCTCACCACCCTGGCATAGAGAGTCAGTGCTGATGTCATGGCGTCTTGTAGGTTTGGCTGGGGGTGGTGTGCCTTCATCCATGTGGCGATATCTGAGAGGCAATCAACAGAAACACTTATTTTACAGACCTTCTCTGAATTATTGTGATCAGACACCTTCAATAAACTGATGACTCTCTCTGCAGACTCTGTCAGGCTGCTGGATGGGACTAGTCTGTGTTCAGGCAGACTGGAGGTGAAGTCTGCCCAGTCTGACCAGCGGTGGTCCTCAGTGTGTGAAGCTGACTTTGACCAGCAGGATGCAGAGGTGGTCTGTAGGGAGCTCGGCTGTGGGGCTCCTTCAGTCCTCCAGGGGGCGCTCTATGGAGAAGTGGAGGCTCCAACATGGACCAAAGAGTTCCAGTGTGGAGGCAACGAGTCTGCTCTCCTGGACTGTAGAAGCTCAGGATCAACTAGAAACACCTGCTCACCTGGACGAGCTGTTGGACTCACCTGCTCAGGTAGAAGAGGAGCTGCAGCTTTGATTTGCTTCATTTCTGTTCTGATGAAACTCACTTTGTTCTCTGACTGATGACTCTCTTGTTTCTGTTCAGAACCTGTCAGGTTGGTGGGAGGAGACAGTCGCTGTGCAGGAACACTGGAGGTCAAGCAAGGAGGCTGGAGACCAGTGGATGGCTTTCGCTGGACTCTGAAGGAAGCAGCTGTTGTCTGCAGAGATCTGGACTGTGGCTCTGCTGTTTCTGCAGAAAGGGCAAAGGAGTCCTCAGACAGACATATGTGGAGGATCAAATCTGACTGTGTTCAGTCTGGATCTGCTCTGAAGGACTGTGTAAGACCATGGTTGACTTCCTCCATCTTCAATCTCACCTGCTCAGGTAAGTCCATCAGGGATCTCTGACAGTAATGTTTGCAGTGTGTTCCTTCCTCTGTCTCTCTGACAGTCAGTGGTTTCCATTGGACTGAACTGTAAAGTTCCCATAAGTTCACTGCTACAAAACCTCCCATAGACTGCTGACAGTCACCTGACCCGATCAGGTTCAAGTTGAATTGAAAAAGCGCACGGGTTACATTTTCGTCCACCTACAAGATCTGCATTCAAAAACCGTCTAAAATTGTATATAAACTTGAAATCTTTAAACTCCTAAATGTACCAGAACCAAGTTTTCTTGTTCTGCAAGGTACTCTGCCTTTGTATATTCAGCTCAAGGAGTGATTCAGTCAGTGACTGTGCTGTCATGTCTCTGCAGGCCAACAGGGGGCAGACGTCACAAACACAGATGGACCCTGAACTGTCGACTGTCACTGGTTTCAACAGGACAACACCCGAGTCAGATGGAATCAAGGGATTAATTGGATAAAATGTTTTCTGAAGAAAAACTTATGGCATCATATTCCCTGAAAAATATTCAAGAATTGGGAGATAGCAGATATTTTACTTAAATGTGATTTCAGTATTCAAAGACGGATTACATAAAACAGTTATTAATCAGTTATTCAATATAACATGTATAAGGGTAAAAAGTATGTATCATTTACATTGTTTATCATGTCTCACCCTGTCCTCATATGATTCATAGATTCATTATTCAAAGATAATAAAAGCAAAACACACAATATAAAGTCTAAGTAACTTGTTTCACTGACCGTGTTCAGAATGAACCATGATTAAATAAACTCTAAACTGTGTAAATAAACAGAGTGTGTGTGACATACATTATTACTGACCCTGCAGCAGCACACAGACTTCAACAAAGTTAGTCAAAGGCAGGCTGGAGGTTGCCAAGCAACCAGGGTCAGCTGCAGGTCAGAGTAATGAACTGCAGCTGTGCTCTGTCTGTGTGTGAGTGACTGCTGAGAGACACAGAAAGTCTCTAAATGAACCCCCTCCAACTAGTGGACACTAATGCCAAACGGTAGGTGGTATCAAAAAGCCCAAATGACCGTGAGCATCCTCATCTTGTCGACCATGTGAATGCCCAATTTCAGTGTGTGAAGTTAAAACATGTGACCTGGGGAGAGAGAGAAAGAACAGGTGCCCCGTGCTCCTCTCCAGGTTACATGGGAGTAGATGGGGCTGTCGGTGGCTGATCCTGGCGCATCAGTGCGTCTCCCGCCAAAACTACAAGTCTGACAGCTTCAGCAGTGATATCGCTGCGTAGCCCAACAATTCTCCTACGTTTCTATGTAGAAATTATTTCTGTAGAGTGACATTTGTGGCCACGAGAGCCGTTTGCAAATGTATTTTCTGACAAATGTTTCTCTCCCTCTCCACTCTAGCTCTGGAACATTCTACCAATACACACGTATTGTAAACTTTGGCCTGGTTTTTGGTGATTTTTGGTGAAACTGTTTGGTGAAACTCTGAGAAAAGTCACAGCACACCATTCCCGGCCAAGCCGGTCAGTTTGAGACCTTCTTTGTGTCTGTGTGACTAAAACTGAGGGAGGAGTAGCACGCTGAAGTTCCTGCAATACCTCAGACTATTCAGTATGGAGAATAGTGAATAGTGGTCTTGCAGGAAAACAACAAATAATTGGAATTGTTACGTTACATAACTGAAGTAACGCTTTGATCAGTATCACTGAAGTCCAAACTTCCAACCTCACTTTGATGGACCTTTATCTTTTAAATGGTAAATGAACTGTTCTTATATCTCCTTTTTAGTCCTCCAGCCACTCAAAGTGCTTACACAACATCTCTCATTCACACCTTCACACACGACCTTCAGAATCAATTTGGGGTTCAGTATCTTTCCCAAGAACACTTCAACATGCAGACTGGAGGAGCCAGTTTGTACACTTTGAACCTTTTTATCTCTGCTGCTACTTAAATAACCTAAAATCTTCCTCACTACTGCATATACCAACATGCTGGATCTGTAATTAGCAGACTGTGAAGCGCGTTCATAGTTTCCCTGTACTTTACCCTTTTTTGCAGCTGTTTGCATGAATACAACTGGTTACTGGTGTGGGTGTATGTAGGTGGAGCTTGTCTTCACATCTGCTGCTGGAACAACACAGAGAGACGGAGCTGCTGACCTCGAGGTATGTTTGAGCTTTACTTGCTGTGTAATTGAACATTTGCAGCTGTGTTAACATGCTGTGAGGTGCAGACTGACGAGATGTTCACACAACAACGTGAGTGTGCAGCATGAAGAGAAAATATTAGAATCTGCTCCAAACAATGAAAACTCTAAAATGGACGTTTTAATGGAGTGTGGACATCCACAGAGTCTCTGCAGGACTGTTTATGGTGCAGTGGGTGCTGCTGAGACCTCCTGCAGCTGAAATAATAAAAGGTGCCAGTGTTTCATGTCCCGTCAAATTCATGGAGCTACAGCAAATAGACAACAAAACTCTTTGGCTTGTTCTAGCTCCCCCCTTTTATCTGACTAGGGTTACAAAGGGGTGAAAAGTTTTGGAAACTTTCCATGGGAAGTTAAGCTTGGGAATTTTGGAAATATTATATTATAATACATACAGTCTGTTTGATCCTGATCTTTAGTATAAAACAATTAAACAGATTTATTTGTAAGTAGTTGTAAATGTGTGTCTTCAACAGTCTCTGTGTGCTCTAAAGTGTGGTCCAGGTACAGAAACCACCTGTGCAGGTCGGGGGCGTGGCCTCAACAGCCCTGCAGTAAGCATTTTATCAAACATTATGATAAAATATATTTTCACCAACTATATTTAAGTTCACTGTCAAAGGGCCAACCGTCAATTTTCAGGTGACATTGTAAAAGTTACAGACCTACCGGCTCTCACTGCAGGAGGTGGAGTTCACCGTAGACGTCTGGCCAAGCCTGGAGGAATGAACCTGAGTTAAATACTGCAGGAGCTTAACGAGGTGATGAGTGGCAGGTGTGGACTAATGGAGGAATTAGACCAGCCACGCCAGCCACGCCCAGCCTGCACAGACAGGGGAGAGTAGACAGACAACAAGAAGAACATGACAGGCAGGAACACACAGGAAATAGATGTTAGGAAATCCGAACATCTGAACAACTAGATATCAGTGTGCTGCACAAAATGACATACTGTCCTTTTAAAGTCCGTGTAAAGGCAATTTCTTTCAAACACATTAAATATGTTGTAAAATAGTTGCTGAAAACACGTGAAAAGACTTTGAAGTAATCTCACTGAGACGTGGAGTCAGAGGTTCAAACTGTTTGTGGGCAGTCCTTAAAGGGCGGCTCGATGACACGCTGAGGCCGCCCTGAGCAGAGAGACAGAGATGAATTCAACTCGCTCAGCGATTTCATAAACCTTTTTAATCATTCAAATTTGGCTGGGTGGTTAACAACACTTTCCTCTTTGTACTGACACACACATTCATTCTTACTTTACATGGACTTTAGGCTGGCTGCATCACTGAAGCTAACCTTTGTGATAAAACTACAGCAAAACTGGGAACAGCAAAAAACTGTCTTGAGTGGATAACGTTAGCTGATTCATTCAGATTCTACAGGCCACCATTCAGGAACCAGTACTTTAAAGTATCTGATCTAAGCCTCAGTTTGTGTTTGTCCTCTCTGACTGACAGCACAGTGACAGACACAAACCAACAACAGACGGTGAAGGTCTGGTTCTGATGATGCTGGACATGGATCACATGCTGATGGTTCTCCTGGTGTTGGTCTGGAGCTCAGGTAGGACTCAGACAGAACCTGAAAGGTGACTGTTGCTGTTCATCTGTATGGATGTGTCTGTATCCTTGCAAAGAGCATGCACGCCATTAACAAAACATGTTAGTTGAACATGAATGAAGATGCTGGGCGGGATGCCTGCTGCGGTAAGAAAGTGGTAATCTGAGAAAGCCAACCCTGATGACAGAAAGTGGATGGATGCCCTGATGGGGACGGACTACATGACGGCAGTGTAGTCATTGTTTTCTTTAGCTGCTTGAGCTTCTGCAGCTGTGGCTGGAAGTTAGCTCCAGCACTCTTCCTGCTTGAACTCATTGAGCTTTATGAACCTTCCCATCCATTGCAACGTACACATGCATGAGGACGAATCCTTCAGTCACATCAGACAGTGAATCTCAGTCCAAACTCCTCGTCTTGAACAACTTATGAAACTTAGCAACAAGGCACTAGATCTTCTCAGTACATTCTATTATTTGCATAAATCCATCTGCCAGATTATGCATTTAAATATGAAGATGAAGAAATGCTGCTCTTCATTTTCTGATTTTCTGACGCAGGTTTCTGGGCAGAAGAAGTCCACAATCAAAACGGTATGTAGACAATTCTATGAAAGCAGAACTAAATGAGGTTTTTCTATTTTCACAATGTTTTCTCCGGCTCTCTTGTTTCGGTGCAGAACCGACAGTCCGGTTGGTGGAAGGTTCGAGTCGCTGTGCGGGAAAACTGGAGTTGAAACATGATGGAGAGTGGAGGCCGCTGTATTACTCTCAATGGGTGGAAAAGGAAGCAGCAGTCGTCTGCAGAGAGCTGGACTGTGGCTCTCTTGTTTCAACAACACACCAGAAAAGGGCGTCATCAGAGAGATACGTGTGGGCAGTCAGCGATGACTGTGTCAAAGCTGGATCTGCTCTGAGGGACTGTGTTAAACCAAAGCACGGCGCTGGAAGCCTGGAGATCACCTGCTCAGGTAAGCAGCAATAGGACAGAGAAGTGGACTAACCAGGTCAAGTGGATGGGACAGTTTAATAAACTCTCTGTCTCTGCAGACTCTGTCAGGCTGGTGAACGGGACTAATCTGTGTTCAGGCAGACTGGAGGTGAAGTCTGCCCAGTCTGACCAGCGGTGGTCCTCAGTGTGTGAAGCTGACTTTGACCAGCAGGATGCAGAGGTGGTCTGTAGGGAGCTCGGCTGTGGGGCTCCTTCAGTCCTCCAGGGGGCGCTCTATGGAGAAGTGGAGGCTCCAACATGGACCAAAGAGCTCCAGTGTGGAGGCAATGAGTCTGCTCTCCTGGACTGTAGAAGCTCAGACTCAGTTCAGACCTCCTGTCCATCTGGACGAGCTGTCCGACTCACCTGCTCAGGTAAAAGTTGAGCTACAGCTTTGATTTGCTTCATTTCTGTTCTGATGAAACTCACTTTGTTCTCTGACTGATGACTCTCTTGTTTCTGTTCAGAACCTGTCAGGTTGGTGGGAGGAGACAGTCGCTGTGCAGGAACACTGGAGCTCAAACATCTGGGAGAGTGGAGATCCAGTCTCTGGTTACGGCTGGTCTCTGAAGGAAGCAGCTGTTATCTGTAGAGATCTGGACTGTGGCTCTGTTGTTTCTACAGCACAAATAAGGTCTCAATTTGGACCCGTATGGAACATCGGACCTTACTGTATCGAGTCTGAAATTGCTCTCCGGGACTGTACAGGATCAGATTTCTCTCCAAACATCCTGCAGATCACCTGCTCAGGTAAGTCCATCAGTGATCTCTGACAGTTATGTTTCCAGTGTGTTCCTTCCTCTGTCTCATAAATTAAGGTTATTGGAAGCTACATTGTTGTCAAAGCAAAATTTCATATTATTTAATAATAGAATATCAAACAATCAAACTCTCTCTGCAGACTCTGTCAGGCTGCTGGATGGGACTAGTCTGTGTTCAGGCAGACTGGAGGTGAAGTCTGCCCAGTCTGACCAGCGGTGGTCCTCAGTGTGTGAAGCTGACTTTGACCAGCAGGATGCAGAGGTGGTCTGTAGGGAGCTCGGCTGTGGGGCTCCTTCAGTCCTCCAGGGGGCGCTCTATGGAGAAGTGGAGGCTCCAACATGGACCAAAGAGTTCCAGTGTGGAGGCAATGAGTCTGCTCTCCTGGACTGTAGAAGCTCAGGATCAACTAGAAACACCTGCTCACCTGGAAAAGCTGTTGGACTCACCTGCTCAGGTAGAGAGGAGCTGCAGCTTTGATTTGCTTCATTTCTGTTCTGATGAAACTCACTTTGTTCTCTGACTGATGACTCTCTTGTTTCTGTTCAGAACCTGTCAGGTTGGTGGGAGGAGACAGTCGCTGTGCAGGAACACTGGAGGTCAAACAGGTAGAATGGAGGCCGGTGTTTGGTTATCACTGGACTGTGAAGACAGCAGCTGCTGCCTGCAGAGAGCTGCACTGTGGCTCTGCTGTTTCTATAGAATGGAAAGAGTCCTCACGCCGACCAATATGGGCTACAACATCTGGCTGTGTTCAATCTGGATCTGCTCTGAGGGACTGTGTAACACCACATACCTCTTACAACTACCTGGAGATCACCTGCTCAGGTAAGTCCATCAGTGATGTCATCTCTGACAGTCATGTTTCCAGTGTGTTCCTTCCTCTGTCTCATTATCCAAAGGCCTTACAGAGAAGGGAACAATCAAGGTACAGTGTGATAATAACAATAAGTCCTATGACAGTTCTTATAGGTGTAGCTTTTTCATGTCCAGTTGTAGGCAGTGCTGGAAGAGAAGGTATTCTCTGAAGAGCTGGAGGTCTACAGGAGGTTGGTGCAGAACCGGAGACAACTTTGTATGCGAGCATTAGTTCTTTGAATTGAATGCGGGCTGCTACAGGTAGCCAGTGGAGCTCGATGAGCAGCGGGGTGACATGTGACCTTTGGGTTGGTTGTAGACCAGGCGAGCTGCGAGCACGTTCTGGATCATCTGAAGAGGTTTCACTGTGCAGGCCGGAGGCCCGTCAGGAGGACGGTGCAGTCATCTAGCCTGGAGATGAACGCAGCTTGTGTCAGGAGCTGTGTGCCATGTTGTGTTGAGTAAAGTCTGATTTTTTGTAAAGCGACATGACTGGAGAAGGTCAGCTGGTCATCAATCATAACCCCTAAGTTCCTCACCACCCTGGTGGGGGCAGTAACAGGGAGTCAGTGCTGATGGTGATGTCGTGGTGTATAGTCGGTTTGTCTGGGAGGAGCAGCAGTTGTTTTTGAGGATCAGCTGGAGGCGATGTTCCTTCATCCATGTGGCGATGTCCGAGAGGCAGTGCAGAGATCGAGGGGTCATCAGGAGAAAATGACAGATACAGCTGAGTGTCGTCTGCATAGCGGTGACAGGAAAAGCCATGTGAGCGGATCCAAGGAGGTGGTGTAGATAGCTGAATAGAAGGGGCCCAGTACTGAGCCCTGGGGCACCCCTGTGGTGATGGAGGTGATGAGAGGTGGACAGCTGTCCAAGCCAGGATACACTGAATGAGGCTCTGTCAGGTATGACCCAGGCCAGAGATGCCCATGTTAGAGAGAGTCGAGGGGACGATGCGATGGTTAACTGTGTCAAAGGGAGTCTTGTTCTTGGAAGCTCAGCGCTTCTCTCTCTTAAATTCAAATTGACATTACTGTGCTAATTAACACTGAATAATTATGTTTCATACAAGAAAACAAAATGTATATAATCACTAAATATCAATCCCAACAACTCTCTCTCTGCAGACTCTGTCAGGCTGGTGAATGGGACTAGTCTGTGTTCTGGCAGACTGGAGGTGAAGTCTGCCCAGTCTGACCAGCGGTGGTCCTCAGTGTGTGAAGCTGACTTTGACCAGCAGGATGCAGAGGTGGTCTGTAGGGAGCTCGGCTGTGGGGCTCCTTCAGTCCTCCAGGGGGCGCTCTATGGAGAAGTGGAGGCTCCAACATGGACCAAAGAGTTCCAGTGTGGAGGCCACGAGTCTGCTCTCCTGGACTGTAGAAGCTCAGGATCAACTAGAAACACCTGCTCACCTGGAAAAGCTGTTGGACTCACCTGCTCAGGTAGAAGACGAGCTGCAGCTTTGATTTGCTTCATTTCTGTTCTGATGAAACTCACTTTGTTCTCTGACTGATGACTCTCTTGTTTCTGTTCAGAACCTGTCAGGTTGGTGGGAGGAGACAGTCGCTGTGCAGGAACACTGGAGGTCAAACTTGGTGACTGGAGGCCGGTGGACGTCTCTGACTGGACTCTGAAGGACACAGCTGTATTCTGCAGAGTTCTGGACTGTGGCTCTGCTGTTTCTATAGCGTGGAGAAAAGAGTCATCCAACAGACGCGTGTGGAAGATCTCAGCAGACTGTGTTCAGTCTGGATCTTCTCTGAGGACTTGTGTAAAAGCATACTCCTCTTCCACTTTGTTGGGGATCACCTGCTCAGGTAGGTCGATCAGTGATGTCATCTCTGACTGTAATGTTTCCAGTGTGTCAGAGTTCACCTGATTACACGGGCCTTCTGGTCTCTGCGGAATGAATAGGTACTTTCAAAACATCTGGAATGAGGCAAAACTAAGGCCTTTGCCACAGGCCAGATGAATTAACTCACATAACACCAGAGACATAGCCAGGTTCAGTAGACATCCAGAGACTGAAGTGGTAAAGTGGTAGATCCAGACAATTTAGTCCATTCTACAGAGACCTTTATGGAAGTTAAGAGGGAGTCTAGTTGAGTCTTTCTATGTTGGGAAATGTGATACTCGCTTTCTCTGCAGACTCTGTCAGGCTGCTGGATGGGACTAGTCTGTGTTCAGGCAGACTGGAGGTGAAGTCTGCCCAGTCTGACCAGCGGTGGTCCTCAGTGTGTGAAGCTGACTTTGACCAGCAGGATGCAGAGGTGGTCTGTAGGGAGCTCGGCTGTGGGGCTCCTTCAGTCCTCCAGGGGGCGCTCTATGGAGAAGTGGAGGCTCCAACATGGACCAAAGAGTTCCAGTGTGGAGGCAATGAGTCTGCTCTCCCTGGCCTGTAGAAGCTCAGGATCAACTAGAAACACCTGCTCACCTGGAAAAGCTGTTGGACTCACCTGCTCAGGTAAAGAGGAGCTGCAGCTTTGATTTGCTTCATTTCTGTTCTGATGAAAACTCACTTTGATTCTCTGACTGATGACTCTCTTGTTTCTGTTCAGAACCTGTCAGGTTGGTGGGAGGAGACAGTCGCTGTGGCAGGACACTGGAGATTGAACTGGGAGAATGGGAGACCATGATTAGTTTCTAAGTGGAACCTGCAGAAATCAGCTGTATTCTGTAGAGATCTGGACTGTGGTTCTGCTGTTTCAACAGAGTGGAGGAAGCGGTCCTCAAAACGAACCCGTCTGGCAGATCGACTCGAGGCGTGTTCTCTCTGGATCTAATCTTAAAAACTTTTTAACATCCAGATTTCTCCTCCACTCTGCTGGAGATCATCTGCTCAGGTCCAGTCCATCAGTGAACTCACCTCTTCCATAGGTGTTGTTTCATTTCACATTCATACAGCAGGTGTAAAAGTGTTGCCCTCCTCCTCTCACATCTTCAGGCACATCTCGGGTTCACAGAGCGTCAGTCTTGCCATCTTACCTGGAGTCCAATAAACCCTATGTATGATTTTATGTGTGATTAAGCAGGTCCGCATCTCTCTAACATGTCATATACCAGGATCTGGTCATTTCCTTCAACTTCTACAGAAGTATCTCGCCCTGTAAATCTGTCTCTCATGCTCTCTTGGACAAAACACCCTCAGTTTTGGTCGTTGAAATTGTCTCCTAAGATGTAATATCTGTCGTTCCACCCTCTCGACCCCCGATCGCCCCGCACTAGTTTTGTAACTCTGTTGAAGCAACAGGGGGAGTGTTCATTGTGCAGACAGCTTCTTAAATGCAAATCCTGCCCTGGGCAATTGGTGGCTACCAAATAAACAATATCTTAAGTACTTTCAGTACAAGAAATATTCCAATACCACCATAAATACTTCCAGTACTACCAGAGAAAACAGGGGGCGCTCTATGGAGAAGTGGAGGCTCCAACATGGACCAAAGAGTTCCAGTGTGGAGGCCACGAGTCTGCTCTCCTGGACTGTAGAAGCTCAGGATCAACTAGAAACACCTGCTCACCTGGAAAAGCTGTTGGACTCACCTGCTCAGGTAGAAGAGGAGCTGCAGCTTTGATTTGCTTCATTTCTGTTCTGATGAAACTCACTTTGTTCTCTGACTGATGACTCTCTTGTTTCTGTTCAGAACCTGTCAGGTTGGTGGGAGGAGACAGTCGCTGTGCAGGAACACTGGAGATGAAACTGGGAGAGTGGAGACCAGTGATTAGTTCTAAGTGGAACCTGCAGAAATCAGCTGTATTCTGTAGAGATCTGGACTGTGGTTCTGCTGTTTCAACAGAGTGGAGGAAGCGGTCCTCAAACGAACCCGTCTGGCAGATCGACTCGAGGCGTGTTCTCTCTGGATCTAATCTTAAAAACTTTTTAACTCCAAATTTCTCCTCCACTCTGCTGGAGATCATCTGCTCAGGTCAGTCCATCAGTGAACTCACCTCTTCCATAGGTGTTGTTTCATTTCACATTCATACAGCAGGTGTAAAAGTGTTGCCCTCCTCCTCTCACATCTTCAGCACATCTCGGGTTCACAGAGCTTCAGTCTTGCCATCTTACCTGGAGTCCAATAAACCCTATGTATGATTTTATGTGTGATTAAGCAGGTCCGCATCTCTCTACATGTCATATACCAGGATCTGGTCATTTCCTTCAACTTCTACAGAATTATCTCGCCCTGTAAATCTGTCTCTCATGCTCTCTTGACACCCTCAGTTTTGGTCGGTGAAATTGTCTCCTAAGATGTAATATCTGTCGTTCCACCTCTCGCCCCCCGATCGCCCCGCACTAGTTTTTGTAACTCTGTTTGAAGCAACAGGGGGAGTTTTCATTGTGCAGACAGCTTCTTAAATGCAAATCCTTCCTGGGCAATGGTGGCTACCAAAATAAAAACAATATCTTTTAGTCCGGCACACAGTTTACTCATTGAGTGTGTCGGAAAGACAGACTCTCAGTGAGTGTTTCCTGATTTATCTTCAATACAACCTGAAGTACTTTCCAGCTACAAGAAATATTTCCAATACCACCATAAATACTTCCAGTACTACCAGAGAAAACCTAAGATACTACCAGGAATACTTCCATCACTGCAGAAATGCTTTAATGATTCTGTAATTACCTCCAGCTTTATTGTAAACACCTCCAAAGCTACCAATATAACTTCAGATATTACTAGAATGACCTCATATTATATCAGAAATAGTTCTACTACAACCAGCTATACTTCCAACACTAGGAATACTTCCAACACCATCAAAATTACTTCAGGTACTGCCAGAAACACCAAAGATACTACCACGAGTACTTTCGTCGTTGCATGTTAGCTGCAGCACAAATAACATTCCAAACAAAAACATAATTATGTTGTTCACGTGACCATGAAAGCGTCATACTGCTTGACAGCAGAAAATGGTTGCTCCCCTATATTGTAACTTAAACTCCTGATGGGAGCTGGCAAGGTGAACGTGGAGCTACACAACTGAAACGACTGACTGCTTTCCTGTGGACTGCTGTAAACTCAATCCCAACAACTCTCTCTCTGCAGACTCTGTCAGGCTGCTGGATGGGACTAGTCTGTGTTCAGGCAGACTGGAGGTGAAGTCTGCCCAGTCTGACCAGCGGTGGTCCTCAGTGTGTGAAGCTGACTTTGACCAGCAGGATGCAGAGGTGGTCTGTAGGGAGCTCGGCTGTGGGGCTCCTTCAGTCCTCCAGGGGGCGCTCTATGGAGAAGTGGAGGCTCCAACATGGACCAAAGAGTTCCAGTGTGGAGGCCACGAGTCTGCTCTCCTGGACTGTAGAAGCTCAGGATCAACTAGAAACACCTGCTCACCTGGAAAAGCTGTCCGACTCACCTGCTCAGGTAGAAGAGGAGCTGCAGCTTTGATTTGCTTCATTTCTGTTCTGATGAAACTCACTTTGTTCTCTGACTGATGACTCTCTTGTTTCTGTTCAGAACCTGTCAGGTTGGTGGGAGGAGACAGTCGCTGTGCAGGAACACTGGAGGTCAAACAAGGAGAGTGGAGGCCGGTGTATGGCTTCCGCTGGGACCTGAAGAATGCAGCTGATACCTGTAGAAAGCTGGACTGTGGCTCTGCTGTTTCTGTAGCACGGAGAGTGGAGTCCTCAGACAGATCTGTGTGGGACCAAACACCTGATTGTAATCCGTTTAGATCTGGTCTGAAGGACTGCGTAACACCATTTTCCTCTTCCTACACCATTGATCTCACCTGCTCAGGTAAGTCCATCAGTGATCTCTGACAGTAATGTTTGCAGTGTGTTCCTTCCTCTGTCTCTCTGACAGTCAGTGGTTTCCATTGGACTGAACTGTGAAGTTATCCAGGACAAGAGATGGTAATTCTTCTGGAAACTCAGTGTGAAGGTTTCTGAGGCCATGGTTCTAAGCCAAAAAACAGAGGATTGTAATTGCCCCAAGCGATGGAGTTCAAGTATCTCTCGGGTCTTGTTCTCGAGTGACAGGAATATGGAGCATGAGATGGATTGGTGGTTTGGTGCGGCATTTGCAGTTCTAAGCCAGAAGCTCTCGATTTAAAAAGTGGACTTTCATTGACAGGTTTGACCTTGGAAACATGCAATGTCGGGTTAATCCTCATGGATGAAGGAAGATGAAGATGGACAGTAATGGGATTGATAACTTTAGAGATCTGGAATGGGCCCACAAAACGAGGAGCCAACTTCTTGGAGGGGACGATCCTGTGTCAACAACCAGATACGTTGTCCTGGGATGTAATGGGGTCCAGGATTGTGACGTCTATTGGCCGCTCGTTGATAGCAGTCAGAAGAACGCAGTAATGTGGAGCAGGCTTGCATCCAAGTGCGCCGACACCGTCTGATGTACGCCTGAACCGAGGGAATCAGTTTACTCAGTCCATAAACAGACAAACAAATCCGCCAAGGTGCAGGCAGGTATCCCAAGTCCACAACACGCAAATCAGGATCAGAACAGGAAGTCAAAATGGCTAAAGTTGCTGGCGAGTTTGGCAAAACACTACAAGACACTCTGGCAGGGATCAAGTGAAATGGACTAGTATATACACTGAGGGGCGAATGAGCAAATGGGCTGCAGGTGAGGAGATGGGCGGGGAAACACAGGTGAAGGGAATGAGCTGATCATGGAAGAGGGGCGGGACCTGAAGTGACAGGAGAGTTATTAAAGGGACATGGAACCAATGAAGAAAAACAGGGTGTAGCTACGGTATGTTACAGGCTACGTTCCAACCCTCACCTATGGTCATGAGCTTTGGGTAGTGATGAAAGAATGAGATTGCGGCGGGTCGCCGGGCTCAGCCTTCGAGATAAGGGTCAGACACTCAGACATTTGTGGGGAGCTTGGAGTAGAGCCGCTGCTTCTTCACATAGAAAGGAGTCAGCTTAGGTGGTTCGGATGCGCCCTGGGCGCGTCCTTTCAGAGTACATCCAACTGGGAGGAGACCCCAGGGAGGACCCAGAACCTGCTGGGGGGACTACATAGTCCATCTAGCCTGGGAATGCCTCGGGATCCCCAGGAGGGTCTGGAATGTGTTGCTGGGGAGAAGGATGTCTGGAGCACCTTGCTAACCCTAACCCTAACCCCTAACCCTAACCCAGATAAGCAGAAGAAAACGGATGGTTTGACTCTGTCTTTGTTTTTTGTCTTCATCCCTCTCTTTGTTGCTGAAGACCTTTCACAACTGTATTTCCTCTTTCTACCTCTTTTGTCTCTGGTGCACCGTGGTCACTGGTCACACCTTTCAAAACGTCGTCATTCTGTGTTCTCTCTCTCTGCAGACTCTGTCAGGCTGCTGGATGGGACTAGTCTGTGTTCAGGTACACTGTTGGTGAAGTCTGACCAGCGGTGGTCCTCAGTGTGTGAAGCTGACTTTGACCAGCAGGATGCAGAGGTGGTCTGTAGGGAGCTCGGCTGTGGGGCTCCTTCAGTCCTCCAGGGGGCGCTCTATGGAGAAGTGGAGGCTCCAACATGGACCAAAGAGTTCCAGTGTGGAGGCAACGAGTCTGCTCTCCTGGACTGTAGAAGCTCAGACTCAGTTCAGACCTCCTGTCCATCTGGACGAGCTGTCCGACTCACCTGCTCAGGTAGAAGAGGAGCTGCAGCTTTGATTTGCTTCATTTCTGTTCTGATGAAACTCACTTTGTTCTCTGACTGATGACTCTCTTGTTTCTGTTCAGAACCTGTCAGGTTGGTGGGAGGAGACAGTCGCTGTGCAGGAACACTGGAGGTCAAACAAGGAGAGTGGAGGCCGGTGACCGGCTATCACAGTACCCTGAAGGAAGCAGCTGTTGCCTGCAGGGAGCTGGACTGTGGCTCTGCTGTTTCTGCAAGTTGGAGAAAGAAGACAAAAGTTACATCTGTGTGGGAGGTCAGACCTTTCTATTCTGAGACTGGACCTCCTCTGAGAGACTACGTGAAACCAGAATCCGCTTTCAGAATCATGGATTTCACCTGCTCAGGTAAGTTCGTCATAGTCTAACAGTAATGTTTCCAGTGTTCTGCTTCCTCTGACACACCTACACTCAACCAGTCTACAGACACTCTCCCACGTTCTGTTGCTAAAAACATTTAGAGAGTTCGTCCAAAGTCTTTAGGTGTTTGACATGCAGAAGTCTTGTGCTTGTAAGCAATGTCGTACCACCCATTTCCAATGTTTGACACAGCTTTCTTTGTTACAATAATTTGCTTTGTCTCTGGAGAATTGAACAGTAAGGTGCAGCACATCTTTGAAGTGAGGGTCATGTCTGTTAAAGTCCATTCTTGCCAAAGTTCAAGCAACAACATGACATTTAAAAATCCCCAGGCGATTGTTAGGTGCTGTCTGTTATCACGTGAGTCCTGACAGTCTCAGTGGTTTCCATTGGACTGAACTGTAAAGTTATCCAGGACAAGAACATCCTGAAGGTGAAGAGCTGGTCTTGTGGAAGCTCAGTGCTTCTGTCTGACCTTAAATGCTGCTTAGGCACATTATTGCCAGAGCTAAATCACATTCGGTTGAATAATTTTGTTTTGCACAAGCAAAGAATAGATTATTACAGGACAGCAATCTCAAAAATCTCTCTCTGTGCAGACTCTGTCAGGCTGCTGGAATGGGACTAGTCCTGTGTTCAGGCAGACTGGAGGTGAAGTCTGCCCAGTCTGACCAGCGGTGGTCCTCAGGTGTGTGAAGCTGACTTTGACCAGCAGGATGCAGAGGTGGTCTGTAGGGAGCTCGGCTGTGGGGCTCCTTCAGTCCTCCAGGGGGCGCTCTATGGAGAAGTGGAGGCTCCAACATGGACCAAAGAGTTCCAGTGTGGAGGCAACGAGTCTGCTCTCCTGGACTGTAGAAGCTCAGGATCAACTAGAAACACCTGCTCACCTGGAAAAGCTGTTGGACTCACCTGCTCAGGTAGAAGAGGAGCTGCAGCTTTGATTTGCTTCATTTCTGTTCTGATGAAACTCACTTTGTTCTCTGACTGATGACTCTCTTGTTTCTGTTCAGAACCTGTCAGGATTGGTGGGAGGAGACAGTCGCTGTGCAGGAACACTGGAGGTCAAACATCTGGGAGAGTGGAGACCAGTGAGTAACTATGACTGGACCCTGAAGACAGCAACGTTCATCTGTAAAGACCTGAACTGTGGCTCTGCTGTGTCATTTAAACGGAGAGTGGAGTCCTCAGCCAGATCCATGTGGACGATGAGGTCTGATTGTCTAAAGTCTGGATTTACTCTGATGTACTGTGTGACACCAGATTCATCTTCCTTCGCCTTTGAACTCTCCTGCTCAGGTAAGTCTAGTCAGAGTTCCTGGAGAAGCCTGAATGATACCTGCAAGGGTCTGAAGAACAGTTGCAGAGGTCTGGAGATTAGAAGACTAGTTACAAAGTCTGAAAGTTTCTCTCTCTTGGAATGTCCAGAGACCAGAAGAGGTCCAGAGAGTAGTTGCAGAGTTCTGGCTTGTGTCTGGATAGTAGGGGATGGGAGACTAGATGAAGTAGTCTGGAGACTCGATGAAGTAGTCTGGAGACTCAATGAAGTAGTCTGGAGACTCGATGAAATAGTCTGGAGACTCGATGAAGTAGTCTGGAGACTCGATGAAGTAGTCTGGAGACTCGATGAAGTAGTCTGGAGACTCGATGAAGTAGTCTGGAGACTCAATGAAGTACTCTGGAGACTCGATGAAGTAGTCTGGAGATTCGATGAAGTAGTCTGGAGACTCAATGAAGCCTGGTTCAGTGACTGTGTTGTCATGTCTTTTCAGGTCACTAGGGGGCAGACGTCACAAAGACTGATGGACATGTGAAGCGTTATAATCCGGCTGTTTCAGAGAAGAAGAAGAAGAAACCTGATGAACTCTCAAAAACATGGGGTGTGGTCAAAAAGTCAAATGTGCTCAGGAAGCTTCCTCACTTGATGACAGCTGTTTGAATCCTCTGACTGTGAAGGAAAGGAGCTTCAATGCTTCCTTTATTATCTCCTTTAGCGTAGGATACACGGAGCGTCCTTTAGGAAAGGAAAGGAGCTTCAATGCTTCCTTTATTATCTCCTTTAGCGTAGGATACACGGAGCGTCCTTTAGGAAAGGAAAGGAGCTTCAATGCTTCCTTTATTATCTCCTTTAGCGTAGGATACACGGAGCGTCCTTTAGGAAAGGAAAGGAGCTTCAATGCTTCCTTTATTATCTCCTTTAGCGTAGGGTACACGGAGCGTCCTTTAGGAAAGGAAAGGAGCTTCAATGCTTCCTTTATTATCTCCTTTAGCGTAGGATACACGGAGCGTCCTTTAGGAAAGGAAAGGAGCTTCAATGCTTCCTTTATTATCTCCTTTAGCGTAGGATACACGGAGCATCCTTTAGGAAAGGAAAGGAGCTTCAATGCTTCCTTTATTATCTCCTTTAGCGTAGGATACACGGAGCATCCTTTAGGAAAGGAAAGGAGCTTCAATGCTTCCTTTATTATCTCCTTTAGCGTAGGATACACGGAGCATCCTTTAGGAAAGGAAAGGAGCTTCAATGCTTCCTTTATTATCTCCTTTAGCGTAGGATACACGGAGCGTCCTTTAGGAAAGGAAAGGAGCTTCAATGCTGATTTTTTGACTATTCGACCGTACCCTTGGTTTTGAGGATTTTGAGGACAGAGCGAAGTATTCGTATCCTTTACTGCAGTATTACTACACTAAAAATACTGTTTCAAGTAGAAGTCCTGCATTTAATTAGTCTTAATGATAGTAGTAGTATTTTTTTGACCCATACTATAGTATTACATACACATTATATCATTATATTTGATCACAGATTATTGATACTTGGTTGATTTCATGTGTTCACCTGTGATGAAATGTGCCATGTAAATAAACAGTGCAGCAGGTTGATGAGTCCTGTAATATAAATACGGACGTACAGAGTGAGTCCAGGTTCAAACCTCTTCATGGTTTGGACCTGGACTCAACCTCGCCTGGTTGAGCACCCCGGGTGTCTGCTGTGACTCCATGCAGAGGAGTCCTTGTCGAAGCAACCTGGATTCAGCTGTTTGTCCTAGTGACAAAGACAGGCTAACGCTAACAGTCCTTCCTCAGTCTGCATTCTTGTGGACTTGCAGCTGAAGTACCATTCTAGTTCAGAGGTTCAGTGAGATGCCCGGGGGTGTTCTTGCTCTACGGTATGTCAGGTGACCACTGGGCACCAATCATGGAGAAGAAAACTTACGACTGTACACTCCAAAGAAAAACCTCTTTATAACTGAGTTCTATATTTTTGCTGTTTAAGGTTCTTTGAAGAACTCAAAGCAGTTCTTTTAGTCACACCTGCAGCATTTTGGTTCTTTCCAGAAATGGCAGTGGATTGCACTTACATTGTACTCCCGCGATACACACACACACACACACACACACACACCGATGGTCAGCGTTGGGAGCAATGTGGGGTTCAGTATCTTGCTCAAGGACACTTTGACATGCAGGCTGGAGGAGCCGGGGATCATTGATCATCTGATTATTGGACGGGCTGCTGTACTTCCCGAGCAGCAGATGCAGGTGTTCGGGCACAGCTGACTTGCCTCACAATGACCAGACAGTCAGCACTTGAGGCACCGCACCAAGAGCAGCGTCATCTACGCATGTCCCTTTCAATTCAATTTGGACCTTCGGAATCAGAATCAATTTTGAACTAACTAATGGAGCAGTTGTGGCACAAGCTAATGGTACTAATGTGTTCAGCAATCAGGCAGCACCCAAACACACATGAAGCCAAGCCAAAGGCTTCCTCTGGAACAACAGCAGAGTTCAGAGGCTGGTCGAGTCACACCTACATTAATATAATGAAACACTGGACACACAACTGACAGAACAACAGTTTTATTACAAAAGTATAGAGCAAAGTTCACTCAGAAAACTAAAGTTATTTCTTTTTCTGTTAAAATATTTTCTGTTTCACAGATTCCAGTGAAGTCTGACACATCTGTGACTAAAGTTTAGAGTTACAACAGACCCAAACGTCAGTGCTAGCTCTTTTCACTGAGACTAAAGCAGCGGTTCCCAACCCGCGAGTCCAGAACCCTCCGGTGGGTTCTAGCTGCGTTGATCTCAGTGAGGACAGCTAAAGATGCTAACAGAAGAGAAGAGGTTTGATCATAGAACTCATCTCACAGGCTGAGATTATGAAATGATTCACTTACGTTGTAGCAGAAAAAGTGCAGTAATGAAAGCTAGCATGATCCCGATGTATAAGGCAAAAATGAGCTGTGACCTCGTGATCCCAAAAGTAGTAATAAAGTGGAAGTAACAACCATCATGTCACAGATAGTCACAAATATTCACAACAAAAATCAAACCTAATGATCTCAACAAAAATCCAAAATACACAAAATTAAAGACAACATTTCTCTCCTGCGTCGTTTCTTCTTCTTCAACCAAAACAAATCAACTAAAGATGAAGTTCATGATGTTTCAGCATCAACAAATTAGTGCAATCAGTGTTATAACAAGACACAAAGAGGTTCACTGCTCAACAACACACAGGCAGTCTGCTGGTGAAGGTCACGTTGTTCTCAGTGGAGTCCCTCAGGGAAGCATCCCGGGGCTGCTGATGTTTGTATTACACCTAATGTAGATTTAAAGGTCCACCATGTTTCTACAGTAGCCCAGAACGGACAAACTAAACGTGACTGTAGATGCACGCTTTCACAGCCACCACAGTTTCTCCTTCATGTCACAAAGGGTGAGGTGAGCTGGTTCCGGACCGGACCTTTAAAGGAACATTTCAATATTTAGGTAATATTCTTTGCACAGGAGTGTGACGGCTGCTCCGTCAAGTGCTCATAATGTTAACAACCACATGAACTCTGAACAACTCCTGAACATCTTCTCTGTTCCCATTACTGTCAGATTATACTGAGTGCTAGTTGACTGCTTTAATATGTCACAAATCTGAATAGGTCATCTTAAAAAGACTCAAATCACAAAAAAACTAACTGAGATAACTTTAACTACAGAAGATAAAAGTCTCTTCATTCCCTCATAGGAAGCTGCAGCCCTGGGTCTACGATTAGCTTAGCATAGCTTAGCACAAAGACTGGGAAGAGTGCTAGACTAGCTTAGCACAAATTAAACAGTGTGTAGAGAATATGCTGGTGTTTTTCATGTTTTAGCCCTTTTTTCCCCACAAAACAAAAGTTTGCAGTAGTTTGGTTTCAGCTTCAGATCTGTGAGCCTAATCGATGAAGCTGCAGCTACAGGTGTGGTTCAGTTATAAACTGAATATTTTTGGTCAGAAAAAGGTGAGAAAATAATAATAATGCCTGTTAGTTGCAGCTTTAGTACTAAATACAGAACAGAATATATTTAAATTCAAGTAAACATTGTGCATTTGATCTCTGTGATTCAGTTTAGTCATTTTAAATTGCTGTTCTGAGTTTGTACATAAGACTCTGCATCACAGTAACGTGACATGAAAAATATTTAATCCATCAAACCTGAAGTTTGAAAAGTCTCGTTAGAGATTTAATGAGTAGAAACCAAAAAAATCGACTCAAAGAGTGTGAAAAACTGAGCAGCGTTCAGGTGTGACGGTAAATGTGTGACTGACAGGTGTAACCTGAGGCTGGGGGGCGGGGCTCAGTGACTGACAGGTG
>CM024794.1:27191398-27221398 GCA_014281875.1 Nibea albiflora
GTCTGTTAAAGGTTGTTGGTTCTTCTGCTGGTTTATTGATTTATCTAACACACACACACACACACACACACACACACACACACCCAGCCCGGTGAGGACGTTTAGCGGGGAGACGTTCCACCTTAAGGCCGACACTCAGTGAGCGGAGGCCGGCGTGTGGAGCAGGGAAGCCCCCCTCCCTCCCTCCGGAGCTGGAGCTAGCAGCAGGCTAACGGCTAAGCTAACAGGCTAGTTAGTGAGAGAGTTGAAAGAGAGTGAAGAGTGACACACACACACATACACACACACACACACTCACACACACACGAAGCGACTGAACATCGACAGTTAACCCGAGTTAGATTAACCCGGGTTAACTTCACCAACCAGCACGGTTACAGACAATAACGAGCCGTCTTACCTGTGAGAGACAGAGGCTGCTACAGCTAGCAGGCTGCTAACCAACTAACTAACTAACTAACTAACTAACTAACTAACCGACCAACACACACACACACTGCTAGTTAACGAACTCTAACTCAGCGGGTTTGTAGTCGATGCAGCATGATGAGTCAGCAGTTTGTTTCAACAAACACGGAGGAAGAGAGACGAGAGAGAACAACAACACAAGTGAACCAGGAAGACACACACACGCACACACACGCACGCGCACACACGCGCGCGCGCACACACACAGTAAACACAGATTTGAATAAAATGAATGAAAACACGTGCAGATGAGTTAAATCTGCAAAAAGCTGTGCAAGAAGTGTTTTAACATGTTGTGTGTTGTGATGTGTCTGTATGACCACACAGAGGAGTTAAAGGTCAGTCTGTGACTTCACACACAGCACCAGTTTAACTTCAAACTGACCAAAACTCTGTGTGTGTGTGTGTGTGTGTGTGTGTGTGTGTGTGACGTTTCTGTAACTGCAGAAGTTTATTTATGCTGTAAATAATTAGACACAAACCAAGACAGACGTCAGGTGACTTCAACAACCCACAGGTGACCTCAACGACCCACAGGTGACTTCAACGACCCACAGGTGTCCTCGACGACCCACAGGTGACCTCAACGACCCACAGGTGACTTCAACGACCCACAGGTGTCCTCGACGACCCACAGGTGACCTCAACGACCCACAGGTGACTTCAACGACCCACAGGTGTCCTTGACGACCCACAGGTGACCTCGACGACCCACAGGTGACTTCAACGACCCACAGGTGTCCTCGACGACCCACAGGTGTCCTCGACGACCCACAGGTGTCCTCGACGACCCACAGGTGACCTCAACGACCCACAGGTGACTTCAACGACCCATAGGTGACCTCAACGACCCACAGGTGACTTCAACGACCCACAGGTGACCTCAACGACCCACAGGTGACTTCAACGACCCACAGGTGTCCTCGACGACCCACAGGTGACCTCAACGACCCACAGGTGACTTCAACGACCCACAGGTGTCCTTGACGACCCACAGGTGACCTCAACGACCCACAGGTGACTTCAACGACCCACAGGTGACTTCAACGACCCACAGGTAACCTCAACGACCCACAGGTGACCTCAACGACCCACAGGTGACCTCAACGACCCGCAGGTGTGTGCTCAACGACCCACAGGTGACCTCAACGACCCACAGGTGACCTCAGCGACCCACAGGTGTCCTCAACGACCCACAGGTGACCTCAACGACCCACAGGTGACCTCAACGACCCACAGGTGTCCTCAACGACCCACAGGGTGGAGGGTTGTGTCCATGGTTTGCATGCCTCTCAAGGCCTCAGAGGTAAACAGTAAAGTATATTTCTGAGGATACTATCAGGTTTGAGATGAGATATTTCTAATTCTTTTGTTTGAGAGTTTGGCTTCATTAAAGTCACAACAGAGACACAAACTGATCAGAGTCCTTTAATTAAATGTATAATAGAGTTGGAGGTGACTTTAGGTATTAATTCAAATATGTTACAATCAACACTCTAAACTTAAATCCTCATAGCACATGATAATGTAAAGTATACAGAAGTGTTTACCATTATACATGTTAGACTGAATAACTGATTAATAACTGATTGATGTTTTCAGTCTTTGAATACTGAAATCACATTTAAGTAAAATGTTCTATCTTTGAATGTGTTTCAGGAATATGAAAAACCTTCTTCAGAAAAGATTTATCCAATGAATCGTCCACGGTTAAATCAGAGCCTCTGCGGGGTCTCCAGGAGAAATTCAGGATTTATTTTTCCGCTCCCTTCATTCCATCTGATTCAGGCGTCCTCCTGTCAACAGTCGACAGTTCAGCATCCATCTGTGTTTGTGACGTCTGCCCCCTGTTGGCCTGCAGAGACATGACAGCACAGTCACTGACGGTCACTCCTCGAGCTGAATTTCTAGAGGCTAAGTGTTTAATCATGCATGAAATGAAGCTGTGAACATTACCTTACAGGAGAAATAAATGCCAGTGATGCACAAAGTCAAAGTCAGGACCAGGAGAACAACAGTGAAGATGTAAACTGGTGGAAACCCTGAAAAAGAACCAGAATCATGACATCAGATCACAGATCAGCATCAGGACTGTAACGTTCTTCTTAATGTTCCTGAAGAACCTGTGCAGCTTTTCAGTTCAACTTGACCCTGATCAGTCCAGACAGATGGTGAACATTTACCTCTTGGACTCACTTCCTCCACCAACAACTCTGAGACACTGAGCGTCAGCAGTCGGCTCTCAGAGGAGAACTTATGAGAAGAAACGTAGACGTGATAGACACAGCTGTAGCTTCCTGTGTGGGCGGGATCTGCAGCAGGAAACAGGAAGTGGGCAGAGTGATTGACAGCTGGCTGGGTGTAGTTGTGTGCTGAGGTGGAGGAGGTGAAGGTGAGCTGGAAGGAGCCTCCTGGATACTGTGGCTGGATGGAGCAGCTGATGGTGAAGTTGCAGCCTCTGGTCACCTGCTGGTCCTTGGAGACGTCCATGGAGGACACAGAGATGTTTGGCTGAACCAACAGGTCTGTGAAAACAGAAGAGGGTGAAACTACCAGACCCACAGGTGACTTTAACGACCCACAGGTGACTTTAACGACCCACAGGTGTCCTCAACGACCCACAGGTGACCTCAACGACCCACAGGTGTCCTCAACGACCCACAGGTGACCTCAACGACCCACAGGTGACTTTAACGACCCACAGGTGACCTCAACGACCCACAGGTGACCTCAACGACCCACAGGTGACCTCGACGACCCACAGGTGACCTCAACGACCCACAGGTGACCTCAACGACCCACATGTGACCTCAACGACCCACAGGTGACTTTAACGACCCACAGGTGACCTCAACGACCCACAGGTGACTTTAACGACCCACAGGTGACCTCAACGACCCACAGGTGACCTCAGTGACCCACAGGTGACCTCAACGACCCACAGGTGACTTTAACGACCCACAGGTGACCTCAACGACCCACAGGTGACCTCAACGACCCACAGGTGACTTTAACGACCCACAGGTGACCTCAACGACCCACAGGTGACTTTAACGACCCACAGGTGACCTCAACGACCCACAGGTGACCTCAGTGACCCACAGGTGACCTCAACGACCCACAGGTGACTTTAACGACCCACAGGTGACCTCAACGACCCACAGGTGACCTCAACGACCCACAGGTGACTTTAACGACCCACAGGTGACCTCAACGACCCACAGGTGACTTTAACGACCCACAGGTGACCTCAACGACCCACAGGTGACCTCAACGACCCACAGGTGACTTTAACGACCCACAGGTGACCTCAACGACCCACAGGTGACCTCAGCGACCCACAGGTGACCTCAACGACCCACAGGTGACCTCAACGACCCACAGGTGACTTCAACGACCCACAGGTGACATCAACGACCCACAGGTGACCTCGACGACTCACAGGTGACTTTAACGACCCACAGGTGACCTCAACGACCCACAGGTGACCTCAACGACCCACAGGTGACCTCAGCGACCCACAGGTGACCTCAGCGACCCACAGGTGACCTCAACGACCCACGGGGTGGAGGGTTGTGTCCATGGTTTGCATGCCTCTCAAGGCCTCAATGGCTCCACAGAGGTACAGTACATGAGGATACTATCAGGTATGAGATGTCATGAAACATATTTCTAATTCTTTTGTTTGGGAGTTTGAGAAACAAACATGCTGCATGCTGCGAGAGATATCACTGAAGCTGAACGAATACAACACTTCAATAAAGAAAGAAGCACACACTGCTCCAGGTGTGTCCTGTCAGGTGAAGGTCAGCAGTCTATGGGAGGTTTGAAGCAGTGACCTTCTGGCAACAAGACCAGCTCTTCACCTTTAGGATGTTCTTGTCCTGGATAACTTCACAGTTCAGTCCAATGGAAACCACTGACTGTCAGAGAGACAGAGGAAGGAACACACTGCAAACATTACTGTCAGAGATCACTGATGGACTTACCTGAGCAGGTGAAATTCAAGGGGTAGAAAGACCCATATGCTGGTGTTACACAGTCCTTCAGAGCAGATCCAGACTGAACACAGTCAGGTTTGATCCACCACATAGATCTGTCTGAAGACTCCTTTATCCATTCTATAGAAACAGCAGAGCCACAGTCCAGATCTCTGCAGACACCAGCTGCTGCCTTCAGGGTCCAGTCAGAGTAAAGGAATATCTCTGGTCCGTGATAACCAAACACCGGCCTCCACTCTCCTTGTTTGACCTCCAGTTTTCCTGCACAGCGACTGTCTCCTCCCACCAACCTGACAGGTTCTGAACAGAAACAAGAGAGTCATCAGTCAGAGAACAAAGTGAGTTTCATCAGAACAGAAATGAAGCAAATCAAAGCTGCAGCTCCTCTTCTACCTGAGCAGGTGAGTCCAACAGCTTTTCCAGGTGAGCAGGTGTTTCTAGTTGATCCTGAGCTTCTACAGTCCAGGAGAGCAGACTCGTGGCCTCCACACTGGAACTCTTTGGTCCATGTTGGAGCCTCCACTTCTCCATAGAGCGCCCCCTGGAGGACTGAAGGAGCCCCACAACCGAGCTCCCTACAGACCACCTCTGCATCCTGCTGGTTAAAGTCAGCTTCACACACTGAGGACCACCGCTGGTCAGACTGGGCAGACTTCACCTCCAGTCTGCCTGAACACAGACTAGTCCCATCCAGCAGCCTGACAGAGTCTGCAGAGACAGTCATCAGTTTATTGAAGGTGTCTGATCACAATAATTCAGAGTAAAACCTTCTGTTTTATTATTGAGAGGTTTTGGAATTTGAGATGTTTTTTTTTGTTATTTTTAGTGTTTAAAGTGTGTTTGTTTCATCCTACACTCACTGTGTAGAACTTCATATATCCTGTAGATACCAGGTCTTTTTACTGTCAACGTAGTCATGCACAACTTGTTTATTCAAGAGAGAAGCTGCTTTGCCTCCAAACAATGGGACGAGCCGGCACTGTTCCCTCATACCTGAGATACCGAGGCCACAGAGCCGGACTGAAGTTAAGGCTAGGCTAGTGGCTAAACGGTGGAAGTACAAGCCCTCAGTTTCATCAACAGTCATGGGGAATGTGAACCGTCTGAGCTGGCTGCTCCTGTGAGGACCGTTTACTGTGCCTCTCTGAAACTGGGCTCACTCAGAACACTCCGGGCACTAATGTGGATTTACCTGGATTCAGGACAGTGACAGCGCTGAGGCGTCATTCTCTCACTGTGGTCCTTGAAGGCATCACATTGCCGTGTTCCGGTGAATAGTTATCGTTCACATTCAGAGGCTTTCTAACTCGTTTGGAGCTCGTGTTTGTTCATTGGATGTTTTGTGCTCACGAGCCAATCAGTGTCTGTGTTTACTTCAGTCACCTGTAATTTATCTTTGGCAGTAATTTAACTGTGACATTCATGCTAATAATGCTAATTTGAATTTGAGCTTTAAACAGAGAAGCACTGAGATTCCAGCAACAAGACCACTGAGATATCACTGAAGCTGAACGAATACAACACGTCAATAAAGAAAGAAGCACACGCTGCTCCAGGTGTGTCCTGTCAGGTGAAGGTCAGCAGTCTATGGGAGGTTTGAAGCAGTGACCTTCTGGGAACAAGACCAGCTCTTCACCTTTAGGATGTTCTTGTCCTGGATAACTTCACAGTTCAGTCCAATGGAAACCACTGACTGTCAGAGAGACAGAGGAAGGAACACACTGCAAACATTACTGTCAGAGATCACTGATGGACTTACCTGAGCAGGTGAGATTCAAGGTGTAGAAAGACACAAATGCTGGTGTTACACAGTCCTTCAGAGCAGATCCAGACTGAACACAGTCAGATTTGATCCACCACATAGATCTGTATAAAGAGTCATCTATCTGTTCTATAGAAACAGCAGAGCCACAGTCCAGATCTCTGCAGACACCAGCTGCTGTCTTCAGGGTCCAGTCATAGCTAGACACTGGTCTCCATTCTCCCAGATGTTTGACCTCCAGTGTTCCTGCACAGCGACTGTCTCCTCCCACCAACCTGACAGGTTCTGAACAGAAACAAGAGAGTCATCAGTCAGAGAACAAAGTGAGTTTCATCAGAACAGAAATGAAGCAAATCAAAGCTGCAGCTCTACCTGAGCAGGTGAGTCCAACAGCTTTTCCAGGTGAGCAGGTGTTTCTAGTTGATCCTGAGCTTCTACAGTCCAGGAGAGCAGACTCGTTGCCTCCACACTGGAACTCTTTGGTCCATGTTGGAGCCTCCACTTCTCCATAGAGCGCCCCCTGGAGGACTGAAGGAGCCCCACAGCCGAGCTCCCTACAGACCACCTCTGCATCCTGCTGGTCAAAGTCAGCTTCACACACTGAGGACCACCGCTGGTCAGACTGGGCAGACTTCACCTCCAGTCTGCCTGAACACAGACTAGTCCCATCCAGCAGCCTGACAGAGTCTGCAGAGAGAGTCATCAGTTTATTGAAGGTGTCTGATCACAATAATTCAGAGTAAAACCTTCTGTTTTATTATTGAGAGGTTTTGGAATTTGAGATGTTCTTTTTTGTTATTTTTAGTGTTTAAAGTGTGTTTGTTTCATCCTACACTCACTGTGTAGAACTTCATATATCCTGTAGATACCAGGTCTTTTTACTGTCAACGTAGTCATGCACAACTTGTTTATTCAAGAGAGAAGCTGCTTTGCCTCCAAACAATGGGACGAGCCGGCACTGTTCCCTCATACCTGAGATACCGAGGCCACAGAGCCGGACTGAAGTTAAGGCTAGGCTAGTGGCTAAACGGTGGAAGTACAAGCCCTCAGTTTCATCAACAGTCATGGGGAATGTGAACCGTCTGAGCTGGCTGCTCCTGTGAGGACCGTTTACTGTGCCTCTCTGAAACTGGGCTCACTCAGAACACTCCGGGCACTAATGTGGATTTACCTGGATTCAGGACAGTGACAGCGCTGAGGCGTCATTCTCTCACTGTGGTCCTTGAAGGCAACACATTGCCGTGTTCCGGTGAATAGTTATCGTTCACATTCAGAGGCTTTCTAACTCGTTTGGAGCTCGTGTTTGTTCATTGGATGTTTTGTGCTCACGAGCCAATCAGTGTCTGTGTTTACTTCAGTCACCTGTAATTTATTTTTGGCAGTAATTTAACTGTGACATTCACGCTAATAATGCTAATTTGAATTTGAGCTTTAAACAGAGAAGCACTGAGCTTCCAGCAACAAGACCACTGAGATATCACTGAAGCTGAACGAATACAACACGTCAATAAAGAAAGAAGCACACACTGCTCCAGGTGTGTCCTGTCAGGTGAAGGTCAGCAGTCTATGGGAGGTTTGAAGCAGTGACCTTCTGGGAACAAGACCAGCTCTTCACCTTTAGGATGTTCTTGTCCTGGATAACTTCACAGTTCAGTCCAATGGAAACCACTTGTTAGGTTATATTGCAGAGATGCACTTCCTGCGATTCATTCAGAAGGCGGAGAATTCTTCTTTCTTTAGCCACTTTGGCATATTTATTTTCGACAAAGAAAAACTGGGACTGCACACAGGACCATCACGCACTGAACTGTACGTTCACTCGTTCTTCTGAATTAAAAAAATGCACAACGCACATATATGTACCCTTGCCTACGGCAACTCGGACGTACCAAAATACTGTACATTATGCAATCACTTATTGAACATTGATTAGACTCTGCGCCCTCTTGTGGCAAACATGGAGTACAACATATTTACATCTCATTAGTAACCTGAGGACATATCTTTCACATATTTTAACACCCCCACTTGTACTCAGGTTGGTTAACAAATCTCATTAAACAAAACAGCATAAATTGTGCACCCTTGGTTCACACAAATTATTACCCAAAAAGAAAATCTGCAAACTTCTGCAGTTTGAACTTGTTTACAGGTTTTGTCATCATATCAGCGACCATTTCATCAGTGGAACATACATCAAATTCACCTTACCCTCATTCACAGTAGACCTAATAAAATGATACTTAATGTCTATGTGTTTACAACGCTTCCTGTTGACAGGGTTCCTGGCAAGAGCAATCGTTCCCTGATTGTCTTCATGTATGACCATTTGTTTGTATTTGTAACTATCCATGTCACCAAGTAACTGTTCAAGATAAAGGCATTCTTGAATTGTGGAAGCAAGAGCCATATACTCTGCTTCACATGTGGAAAGCGCAACAGTTGGTTGCTTCCTACTTTTCCACGAGATAAGAGCACTATTTTTACATAGGCTCACACAGTATCCTGTGGTACTGCGGCGATCACTGGCATCAGCAGCCCAGTCTGCATCGCTGTAGGCTTGTATGCCAAGATTCTCTGTGTCATTTCTCCTGAATGTTAACCCTTTATCTGCCGTACCTTTTAGATACCGAAAGACATGTTTTACAGTGACCCACTGTTCCTCTGTAGGTTTAGCTAGGTACTGTGACAGCCTGCTCACTACGAAACTCAGATCAGGCCTAGTGCAGGTTGTCAAGTATATGAGACTGCCCACGGCCTCTCTGTACATCCTGATATCTGACATTTTAACAGCATCATCATTGTACTCGAGCTTCTGCTCACAAGGAGTTTCTCTAACCCTGCATTCTGACATGTTGAAACGCTGTAGAATTTTGTTAGTGTACTTCTCTTGTGACATCTTAATACAACCATCAGAAAAATCAAAATCAATCCCAAGAAAATGTTTGAGTTGCCCCAAATCTTTCATTTTGAATTGCTCTGCAAGCATCACCTTGACCTTTTTGAGTTTATCCTCATCACTTGCAGCGATAATCAGGTCGTCTACCCATACAATTATGAGGACTTTCCCTTCATTTGACTCTTGTGAGTATACACAGTGGTCAGCTTGGTTTTGTGTAAATCCATTCTCAGTTAGACAATCATGCAAAACCTTGTTCCAATTTCTTCCTGACTGTTTAAGACCATAAAGCGATTTCTCAAGCTTGTAGACTACACCCTCTTTTTCTTGATAACCCTCTGGTGGATTGATGTAGATCTCGTAATCGATTGGAGCGTGTAAAAACGCAGTTTTCACATCCATTTGGTGCACTAGCAAGTTTTCCTGCACTGCCTTCTGTAGCACAACTCTAACGCTTGTTAGATCAGCTGTGGGTGAAAACGTTTCCCATAGTCTACTCCATTTTTCTGGCTGTAGCCCTTCGCAACAAATCGAGCCTTGTACTGGTCTCTCCCATCTATACCAGACTTGATTGCGTAAACCCATCTACCCCCCACTGGTTTCTTGCCCACGGGTAGTGTTGTCGTGGTAAAGGTTTTGTTTTCGTTTAAGGAATGCATTTCCTCATCCATTGCTTTTCTCCATGCTTTTGAATTGTCTGACTGCATTGCTTCTTCATAAGTTTGGGGAATGCCACAGACTGCCCTACAACAGTAGTCTATTGCAACATGCACCCCATCACTATCACCATCTTCGGTGACATACTCGGCTAGGTAATTTGGTGCCCTCCTTTCTCTGCTTGGATACCGTTTACTCTCTGTTTCATTTTGTTCAGTAGACTCATTTTGACTATCATTGGGTTCATTTGGCTCTGGAGCCTTTTCTGCACTCCCTCTTACCTCCTGTGTCCCACTAGTCACCACTCTGTGTCTCACAGTGTCATCGTCTACTTCTGTCTCGTCTGTCTGCGTCTGTTTTTTCTGCAGCTGTTTTGCTCACAAACTTCACTAGCCTGTGTTTTTGAACCTTGTTTGTTCTGGGTAATAAACCAGATATGCTGGACTGTATTTGTCATATCCAACAAAAACGTCCCTGCTCGCCTCTGGAGTCAAGTTTTCCCTTTTTCCTGTTTGTAACTGTAGCACAACAGAACCAAATTTTTGCATTCTGGCCACATTGGGCTTTTTGTCTGTCAACATCTCATAGGGAGTAAGCCCTGTGCGCTTATTGAAGCATCTGTTGCGTACCATTGCTGCAGTCTGTACCGCGTAGTGCCAGAGATGTTTTGGTAACTCGCTTTCAACTACATGCACCTGCCCATTTCGAAAAGAGTACGCCACCCCACGTTCTGCGGTTCCATTTTGGTGTGGGGAGTACGGAGCTGACGTTTCATGCCTAATTTTGTTTTTCCTCAGCAGCCGCTGGAAGTCACCACATGTAAATTCAGTTCCATTATCGGATCTGATACACCTCACTTTCCCATAGGGGGATGCATCGGCAAGGAATTTTTTCAGTTTGCTGTCACTGCATCACTCTTTTTCTTTAGAAAATACACAGACATTGCACCTGAGTAGTCATCAGTAAAAGATTGGACATATTTGTACCCATCTAATGACTCTGTGGTCATTGGACCGCAAGATCCGTGTGTACCAGCTGTAAGGGAGCCTTTGCTCTGGCATCGGGGTTCCTATTTCTAGTTTGTGTAAACTTCCCCTGAATACACACCTCACATTCTTTTTCAGGCCTACATATCTTGCCTTTGATCTGCATACCATGCACTACATCCTGTAACCTAAGCACATCTTCAAAGTTACAGTGACCAAGAATCTCATGCCATGCTTGGATGTCATGAGTTGCATTGCATTTGTCATCATTACATTCAATTCAGTGTGCAGGTAGTACAGCCTGCCATTACACATGTATATCAAACCTTGTCCCCTTTTTGTCAAGCAGGACATCTTCGTTTTCTTTGAAACGACTGTGGCTCCACTCGTGGTTGCTGCCTTCACCGAGAAAATGTTCTGTGGGTACGACGGTACATACAGAGCGTCTCTCAGTTTTGCTTTGCACCGCCGTCCACTGCTTTCGATGAGGGTAACCACTGTGTTACCTCTTCGCTGTGCGACGCCGTTGCATCTGGTCCCATCTGCTAACTCGACGCTGTGGGTCTCCGGCTTGAAGGTGCTGTCGAAACTGGGTGAACATGGAGATGTCGTTGATGATGTGAGAAGTGGCCCCGCAGTCCACCATCAGGCCCTTTTCTAGCACCTGCATGCTGCGCACCTGCTGCCGCTGGATGCTGGCCCCCTCCATCCATCGCCACCTTGAACGCGCTGTCCTCCTTGACCTCTGATCCTCCGATACTTTGCTCACGCCGTCTCGTCGTTGTCTCTCTCCTTCGCCTGCACTGTCGCGTCCCTTGGGCGTGTCACTTTTGCACACGCTGCACCATGTCTTCTGTCGCACGCACTCGCTCGGTGCCCCTTCGTACCGCAATTGAAGAACACCATCTCGCTGTCGTCTTTGACCGATCGACGCGCGCTTGCCTTGGGAGGTCGCCGTCCGGTTCTCCCTTGGTCTTCATTACGCTGTCGTCTGTGTCGGTTGCTGTAGTTTCTCAGTCTCTTCGAAACTTCTCAAATTGGTTTTGAAGTCTGCAAACGTGATGTTGTCAAACGAATGCGCCACATGAATTGCGAATGGCTTGAAGCTTTCTGGCAATCCCTTCAAGACCATGGCTACTAGCAAACCGTCTGCGAGTGTCTCTCCCGCCTTTCTCAGAGCAGTTATGGCGGTCTCCGCTCTAATAATGTAGTCCATCACGCTTTCGTCTTTGGACTTCTGAAGTGATGTCAGCGTCGTGTACAGATTAATTACACGGGGCTTTCCCGTCCCTGCATAATACTGTCTCAAAATCGCCAGCGCTTTTCTTCCATCATTTTCAGCATCATGCATTACTAAAGCCAGGCTTTTGTCATCTAGCAGTAGTATTAGCTCAGCATAAGCATCCTCATTTTTAGCAGGATCTGCTCTTACTTCAGCTTCTGTAATCGGTGCTTTTAGCACAGTGTCCTTAAGTCCCAACAAATGAAAATGTCCTAACAATTTTGTCTCCCACATTTCATATTTTGTCTCATCTCCATCAAAAGTCAGTCGATGTAGCCTGCTGCTACTTGTTGCCTTTCGTTGCTCCGCCATGTTAGCTTGCTAGGTTTTACCTCAGACTTCTTCGCATGCGGTTCGTTGCAACTTCCTTGGAAAACGTCGACTAATCTTCCTTCTGAACGATTCCTGGGCCCATAACCTGTTAGGTTATATTGCAGAGATGCACTTCCTGCGATTCATTCAGAAGGCGGAGAATTCTTCTTTCTTTAGCCACTTTGGCATATTTATTTTCGACAAAGAAAAACTGGGACTGCACACAGGACCATCACGCACTGAACTGTACGTTCACTCGTTCTTCTGAATTAAAAAAATGCACAACGCACATATATGTACCCTTGCCTACGGCAACTCGGACGTACCAAAATACTGTACATTATGCAATCACTTATTGAACATTGATTAGACTCTGCGCCCTCTTGTGGCAAACATGGAGTACAACATATTTACATCTCATTAGTAACCTGAGGACATATCTTTCACATATTTTAACACCACTGACTGTCAGAGAGACAGAGGAAGGAACACACTGCAAACATTACTGTCAGAGATCACTGATGGACTTACCTGAGCAGGTGAGATTCAAGGGGTAGAAAGACACAAATGATGGTGTTACACAGTCCTTCAGAGCAGATCCAGACTGAACACAGTCAGATTTGATCCACAACATAGATCTGTATAAAGAGTCATCTATCTGTTCTATAGAAACAGCAGAGCCACAGTCCAGATCTCTGCAGACAACAGCTGCTGCCTCCAGGGTCCAGTCATAGCTAGACACTGGTCTCCATTCTCCCAGATGTTTGACCTCCAGTGTTCCTGCACAGCGACTGTCTCCTCCCACCAACCTGACAGGTTCTGAACAGAAACAAGAGAGTCATCAGTCAGAGAACAAAGTGAGTTTCATCAGAACAGAAATGAAGCAAATCAAAGCTGCAGCTCCTCTTCTACCTGAGCAGGTGAGTCCAACAGCTTTTCCAGGTGAGCAGGTGTTTCTAGTTGATCCTGAGCTTCTACAGTCCAGGAGAGCAGACTCGTTGCCTCCACACTGGAACTCTTTGGTCCATGTTGGAGCCTCCACTTCTCCATAGAGCGCCCCCTGGAGGACTGAAGGAGCCCCACAGCCGAGCTCCCTACAGACCACCTCGCATCCTGCTGGTCAAAGTCAGCTTCACACACTGAGGACCACCGCTGGTCAGACTGGCGACTTCACCTCCAGTCTGCCTGAACACAGACTAGTCCCATCCAGCAGCCTGACAGAGTCTGCAGAGAGAGTCATCAGTTTATTGAAGGTGTCTGATCACAATAATTCAGAGAAGGTCTGTAAAATAAGTGTTTCTGTTGATTGCCTCTCAGATATCGCCACATGGATGAAGGCACACCACCCCCAGCCAAACCTACAAGACGCCATGACATCAGCACTGACTCTCTATGCCAGGGTGGTGAGAAACTCTCCAATCATCTCTCCTCAGTTGCTGGGTTGAGTCATTTTGCACTTCACAAACATCAGAAAATCAAGCCTTACTCGACTCCACTCCTGACACAAGCTGTGGTCATCTCAAGACTACTGACAGTGAAACCCCTTTAGATGATCCAGAATGTGGTGGTTCACCTGGTCTACAACCAACCCAAAGGGTCACATGTTACCACACGCTCATCAAACTGGCTACCTGTAGCAAGCACCCCACACTAATTCAAATTGTTAATGTTGACTACAAAGTAATCTCCGGTTCTGCAACCGCACTCATGGCAATCCACACCGTTCTCCTGTCAGCTAAATGTAAATGTAGATCACTGATGGACTTACCTGAACAGGTGAGATTAAAGGTGGAGGTAGACACCCATGGTTCAACACAATCCTTCAGAGTCGATCCAGACTGAAGACATTTAGATTTGATCTTCCACACAGATCTGTCTACGGGCTCCACTGTCCATTCTATAGAAACAGCAGAGCCACAGTCCAGATCTCTGCAGACAACACCTGCTTCCTTCAGGGTCCAGTCACTGCCATCCACTGGTCTCCATTCTCCCAGATGTTTGACCTCCAGTGTTCCTGCACAGCGACTGTCTCCTCCCACCAACCTGACAGGTTCTGAACAGCAACAAGAGAGTCATCAGTGAGTCCATCATAAAGTCACTTTCTCTCATGTAATTCAACATTTATAGATATTTCTACATACCAGCGTCATCGTGGACTTCTTCTGCCTGAAAACCTGATTTAGAAAAGTAGAAAATCAACATCAACATAAACTGCTGCATCTGCTGCTGCTCGCTGACACAGCTTCTGGAAGAGCCCCAACAAGAAGTGCTGCTGACTCATGTCACGACAACATGAAGATACTACCCAGAATTCAGAACATATGGAGGTGTTCTACCAAAGGACACAAGGTGAAGCCCAAATTTGGTGGGATCCAATGAAGCATTGAAGAGTTCTGGTCCGATAAGTACATCAGGCCAGACCTTCAGAAGTTTGAGAACCAATTAAGACAAACTGGAAGTGATGGGCAACAACAAAACTCATCCCAAAATGGTATGGACCGACTTTAAACTGTTTCAACTTCACATGCTTAAGAACAGTCAACATGTTGCTGAGAACATTTGAACCTTTGCAATAGTCAGTTGTCTCTGTGTCCTCAAGGAAGCTTTCAGGGGTCTGCTGAACCTGGAATCTAAGGTAGATTCTTCCCAAGGCCTTGCCCACACTGCAGCTATCATCCTGCTCCACCATTCCCATCCACCAATCCCTGTTCATGTTTCATATCCAGTTCTTTTGCTCATCTCAAATTCATGGAAATTCTCATTTGGTCTGAGGAAGTCATTTCAATACAACGTGTCTTATTACATGGACGCTCAAACCTGCTTCATGACCTTCTTACAGCGACACATGAGGATACAGATGAAACATTTTAGCAACCATGACTGCTGCGTTTACAGATCCATACAGATGAACAGCAACAGTCACCTTTCAGGTTCTGTCTGAGTCCTACCTGAGCTCCAGACCAACACCAGGAGAACCATCAGCATGTGATCCATGTCCAGCATCATCAGAACCAGACCTTCACCGTCTGTTGTTGGTTTGTGTCTGTCACTGTGCTGTCAGTCAGAGAGGACAAACACAAACTGAGGCTTAGATCAGATACTTTAAAGTACTGGTTCCTGAATGGTGGCTCGTGCTCCACCTTTGGACTGACATGGAAGACAGAACATGAGGCGAACTGTAGAGGCTGTTCAAGTGCACACAAAGGTATTTATGTGACTGTGCGTTTGGATGATGTGTTGCCTGACATGCTCTTCAAAGTGTACATCATCTCTCTCTGCAGAAGCTGGAGTGTTTCCCCAAACTGGCAGTGTATCACATCTGTTCCTGAGCTGAGGGTGTTCAAACCTCTAACACTGAGATATGTTATTTCAAGTATACTCTGTGTACATCGCTGCTTGTTTGTTACTAATGTCTGCTGTTCACCTCAGGTAAACACGAAAAACAGTCTCTGCTAAAAATAACTGACAGGATGTATTTTGTCTCTGGAGATCATGTAAAGTGACAAACGTACCTCGAGGTCTGCAGTGTTCTTCTTACAGCAGCAGCAGCAGTGAAAATGATCCACACATTACAATATTTTAAATATTTTAAGTGTAATCTTTTTAAATTCCAAACTTAATCCACATATCATCCGTTGTGTGTGAACATGCCTGAAAGGAATGTCTCACTTCCTCCAAGAAGCGGACCACACCGCTTCCTTCCTCTGGAAAGAACCGACCTGGGTCCGTTTCACAGAGCAGATTAAGGAAAACTCAGAGTCTGTCATATTCACCTGCGTTTCACCTACGTGTCTGAAATTTGGCGTACACGTGCGCGATCACAAGGGCTACAAAAAAGTCCCCTGGAGTTCGACTGCCCGATGGAACACGGCTCTGTAGCGCCCCCTGTTGTCAGGCCTGTGCCCCCCCCGATGTGCCACCTCCCCCGACAGGCACAGAGGTGCGAGGGCCCGTCCACCGCTGCTTGCAGCTTTCATTTTTATTTGTTGTAGGATCTCCCAGTGTGATTGGCTGCATAGACGGCACGCACATCCCCATCACAGCTCCCTCACATAATGAGGCTGATTATGTGAAAGTCCATTCACAGCATTAATGTGCAGGTACATGTAGACTAAGAAGTTTCACAGTGTTGAGCACTTCCTCATAGTTTAACTAATATCTGTCATTCTCTGCACTGTCAAGATCATATGTGATGCTGCACACATCATCTCCAATGTGGAGGCCAAGTGGCCTGGGTCTGTTCATGACTCAAGGATATACCATGAGTCAAACCTGAGTGCCAGACTGCAGCGTGGTGAGAAACCTGAAGGTTTCCCTTGTCTCCCTCCTTTACAACACCCCACACCTCACAGGAGAGTTTGACGGCCTTCTGCTGGGTGACAGACGTTACCCATGCCAACCAAGGCTGCTGACCCCTTACCCTGACCCTGAGCCAGGCCCCCAACAAAACTTCAACCGCTCTCACAGCAGGACGAGGGCCCAGGTGGAGATGACCATAGGCCTGCTGAAAGCCCGTTTGGCTTTATATGTCTGTGGTGCACGTTTACCTCCAGGTGAAACTACTCTGAGTTGATCAAACTAACTCAAATCAGCTCAGAGTTTCCTATCTCAGAGTAGGTCAACTCAGAGTTAACCTGCTTTGTGAAACGGACCCCAGACCTAATTAGAAGGTGATCGTCTTTAGCAGAAAGATGGATATGGAGATGGTGAGTGATTACAAATACCTAGATGTTCACCTCAACAACACACTGGACTGGAGGGACGGCAGACATTCTGTACAAGGACAGTCAAAGTCTGTTGCTTCTGAGTTGCAGTGACTCACATGAGGACAGGGTGAGTCAACGGCCCACAGGTGACCTCGACGACCCACAGGTGACCTCGACGACCCGCAGGTGACCTCGACGACCCGCAGGTGTCCTCGACGACCCGCAGGTGACCTCGACGACCCACAGGTGACCTCGACGACCCACAGGTGTCCTCGACGACCCGCAGGTGACCTCGACGACCCACAGGTGACCTCAACGACCCGCAGGTGTCCTCGACGACCCGCAGGTGACCTCGGCGACCCGCAGGTGTCCTCGACGACCCGCAGGTGTCCTCGACGACCCGCAGGTGTCCTCGACGACCCACAGGTGTCCTCGACGACCCACAGGCTTGAGAGGTGACCTCATGACACAAATGCCTCTGAAGGCCTCACACAGAGGGAATCTTTGAGACACTCTGACTTCAAACTTTTACTGCTCAGTGTTAGAAGGATCCATTGATGAAGCGTAACATTATAACTGAGTTTGTCTAAGAGACTCACATGAAGACAGGATGAGTCCACGACACACTGGATGGAGCGGGACTGTACTCCTCACCAGTCACATCTCAAGAAGCTGCTTGGACGAAATGTCTCTACAATACCTTTGACAGAATGAAGTCTACTATGAACTCCTCTGTAAAGAACTCAAGCTGTCAGCTACATGGAGTGAACACAAAGCAGAACAGGACGAGCTTTATTCTTGATTACCTTTCATCTGGATGAAAAAATAAGAGCCCCTCCACCCTGAAATTAAACACGTTCTGGTTGATGTATGATGATAGTTTTATTGCCATAAACAGTGTAGGAAAAAAATGAACAAAAAAAGAAAAAAAAGTTAAAACAGCCGTTTTTATTCTATAGTACAGTCAAGCAAATAAAACTGTTTATCAGCGACACAAACGTTCTCAAAGCGACCGAAAACCACCGACTGAAGCTTCAAATCCCGTTCACCTGATCCTCTACAGACCCGATCCGGATCCTGATCCACACTGACGCACCTGAAAACATTCACCTGGACCAGGTTCAGTATGCACAGATACAAACAGAAGAGAGCACTTCACTGGACGAGAAGAATTTGGACTTCGTGGGTCAGAAACTTGTTTTTGTTGGTTTTTAATCAATGTTACAAAAAGGTGGCAGTCAGCTTCTACATGAACTGAAATCAACAAAACAGCAAAAAAAACAACAAAAACTTGTAATTTTCTTCTTTTCTGTTGGGGACACGACGCGCGTTAGTGCCCACCGTCTGGTCAGGAGTATGTGGTGCTGATTTAAATGAATCAGGACTGCAATCAAAGACAGATGGAAGAAGGGAAGAGGTCGAGAACAGAAAGAGGTGAAGAAAAAAGGGGCAAAAGGAAGGGAAATAAAATTAAGCATAACAGGGAAGAAAAACATTTGTTCACTGTCTCTTCTCCTTCCTCACATTCCCCTTTTTATCCCCTTCTTCCCTCTTTCACTCCTTCCCTCCATGATCGCTGTCCCCCTCATCGATCTCTCCTTTCCTGAGCTCCGTTAAACGGCTCCTGATGGACAGTGACGTGATGACGTAATGGACGAAAACTGGACAGCATGAAAGAAGAAGAAGTGAGGAGACCAACCGAAAACACAACCGAGGAAAGAAGAGATCAAAGAGGAGGAAATGAAATGAAATGTTTTTCTTTAAAGTCCCCATGCTAAAGTAGCAAACCGCTAATTAACTGCTGCTAACGGCTGGACCGGGCTCAGCAGCCGGACCGGACCGGGTTGGAGCGCAGCCTCTGAGAGCAACAGGGAAAAATGTCACAGTACCAAGGTGACCCAACAGTTGGGTTGGAGCTAGTGCTAATGCAGCTAACTGCTAACATAAGTTAATGTTATGGAAAAAGGCTAACACAGCTAACTGACATTATATAAGTTCATGTAGATTTAGCCAGTTTTGAGATGTAGCTAATGTAGCTAACCGCTAACATTAGTTAGTCTGGATGTAGAGTTAGCATTAGCTAAGACAGACGACAGGCTGCTGTCTTCGCGGTACACCGCAGGTCTGGTCCACGCTGCACTGCACTGGACTCGCCATTGGTAACGAGGAGGCAACATGAGGACTTTAAAATTGTTACAGTAAAACTGATTTTGGCGCCACCTTCTGTTCAATCACAACATCTAAAGAGAAAAAAGAAGCTTCTGTCTCATTTTGATTCTTTTAAAAAAGAGAAGAAGAAAGACGCTTAGCTCCAGTTCAGGTGAAGTTTTCAGTGGATCAACGGACCAATCAGAGACATGTTTGTTAACGACCTGCATTCAGTGTGGACGTCTCATTCCTAAACCTGACAACTCTCCAGCCAATCAGAGGAGCCTGGACTGAAAAGGCCACGCCCCTCACTTGCTGCCTCCTGTTGATTAAACTGTGCTGCGTTCAGGGTGTGTGGGACAAAACAAAGAATCCATGAACGTAGCTTATTTCTGCTGGCTTTGGTTTTCCAGGAGAAGAAGTGATCTTTCTTCATCATCATCTTCATTTTTTTTTCGGGGGCGGGAAAAGCAGAAGCTGAATTATTGATCGTAATTCGTTCATTTACACAGTTTGAGTACCTGAACTCATCAGTGACAGCATTTGGCCAAATGGGGAAAAATCCCACAGACAGTGAACGCAACACGCGGAGGCGTCACCTGAACATGTCATCCTACCAGCAGATTTAGCAGATTTCTCACTCTTGGGCTTCAGGTGTCGGCGTTTTAAAAATAAAAGTTACCTGTTGGGGGGCGGAGCTTGTCGAGGTGCAGAAGTCTGTCCTGACGCAGATTAAGCCCCGCCCATTCGTGGTGACAAGCGAGATAAAAAAAAACAAACACCGAGAACACGAAGAGACTCTTTGATCAAAGTCACCACGACAACGAGCGACGGAAAACAAACAAAAAGAAAGACTCTCAACCAATCAGAACGAGGGGGCGTGGCTTCAGCTGAACGACTACAAAATACAAAAAATGACTACAGGCTCGACCTGTTGGAGCAAACGGCGGGGAAATGGTTGACGCGGTGGGCGGGGCTACAGGGCGTAGTGGGCGGGGCATGAGGCAGGTATGACATCACAGTAAGCAGAGGTGGAGGTGGCGAGGGGCGGGGCCAACGATTGGACATGCATTCACAAGCTGCTCGTTGTGTTTGTGTTTACAGGTGTAATTTTCATCAGTGTGTTTCACTTTTATTCCGACTAAGAATAAATATTCTGAACTCAAACAGGAAGAAGACGAAGAAGACGAAGAAGGAGGAGAAGGAGAAGAAGAAGGAGAAGAAGAAGGAGAAGGAGGAGAAGAAGAAGGAGAAGAAGAAGGAGAAGAAGAAGAGGGCGGCGTCCGCTCGCTCGCTGTCTGTCAGGAAGGAATGCTAACTGTGGCGTCTAACTCATCCTGTTGGCGTTTGTTTTGTGTTTTCCTTGTTAAAGTTCTCTATCTGTTCACTCTCGTCCCCCCCTCCCCCTCCCCCTCCCTCCCCCCCCCCTCCCCCACCCGGCCCTCACGGCCTTCAGTCTCTTAAGGTTTTTCCTTGGGGATCACCTCCTCTCGTGGCTTGGCTCCACCAAAGATGGCAGAGTTCGGGTTGGCGACCTGGTTGAGCGGCTCAGAGACGGTCCGAGGCTTCAGCTGCAGGCGAGGCCGCTGTGCACGCTCCTCTGTACGACAAACACACACACACACAGAGAGAGAAACAAAGGTCAGTGCGCTCAAGGCTCACAGCAGTACAGTGTGTGTGTGGTGTGTGTGCGGTGTGGTGTGTGTGGTGTGTGTGTGTGTGCGGTCTGATCCTACACACTCTCCTGTTGTGACACATGGACCTCCTGACTGACTACACCTACACGAACACGGAACCGTCCACCTCAGGAACAGGTTCATGTTCCCGGTTCCTCTGGGGCGCGCTTGTTTTCTACCCCAGAGGACCCAGCATCAGGTTAACGTGAGCAGGGTCAGGCGGGTGGACACATCACGAGCGGCAGCATGGATTTAAATGGATGTTGAGTCTCGGACAGGAAGTCGTGTCACCTTCAGACGGTTCCCTGAAGTCCGTCGTTCCTCCACGGGGGGGTCCGTCTCTGAAGCGACCGGGTCCTGCACCTCCCCCCCTTCTGTCACCGGGGCGACTGCCGCCGCCACCGCCGCCTCGACTCCGCCCTCCCATGAAGTCATCATCTCTAAATCCTGCTGAGGCAGACAGACAGACAGGCAGACAGACAGGTGAGCCAGCAGACAGGTGAGCCCGGTCAGGCAGCGTGTGGAGCCTGTAAAGTGACCAATGAGCATGAGATGGCGACGTGAAGGGCATGATGGGACAAAATCAAACAGGGCGCGGTCCAGCTGTGCGGGGTCAGAGGTCAGCAGCAGTTTGGTGTAGCTTAGCTTAGCACAACAACAGCTTAACACTTCAAGTTTTAGCTTAGCATAGCTAGCCGGTTAGCCTGTATGTTTCTCAGCACGGCGCTCGCTCGCTCGCTCGCTCGCGTCTGACCTCGTGCTGCAGCAGTCAGCTGTTCGCCTCCTGATTACGCAGCTCGTTTCTTAATTATCACTAACGGACGTGCAGACAAGCATGAACACTGACTGTGAGCGCCACCTGTCAGCTGACTAACAGCACATTAAAGTGTGACTGAACACACTCATGGTTAGTTTGTCACTTCAGGGACACCGTCCTGCCTGCAGCCCAGCACTGTTCTGATTGGTCGGCTCCTGTCCAACCTGAGCTGCTGAACTCTCTGTCCGCACCTCCTCCTGGCTGGTCGTAGTCATCACGGGAGTCCCGTCCTCCACCTCCTCCTCTGGAACCTCCTCGAGGACCTCCTCGTCCTGCAGAGGACAGGGGGGAGTTTAACATGGAGAGGAGGAGACAAGGGGGGAAGGAGAGGGAGAGAGGAGGGAGGGAGGGAGGGAGGAGAGGAAAGAGAAGGGCTGCGGCGGCGCCTCCTTCTGGAAGGAGCAGGAAGAACAGCACTGAAGAGGCGGAGCGTGTTAGTCGTCCAATCAGAGAGGAGAAGAAGCAGACTGAAGGAGGTGAATGAAAGGAGGTGAGTCAGCCTGAGGCGATCAGGTGACCTCACCTGTTACCTGTCTGTCTGGACCAGGAGCAAAAGAAAGGGGAGGGGCTGTGGAGGTGAGGATGAGGTGATGACAGGATGAAGAGTCCTCCTCCACACACACACACACACACACACACACACACACACACACACACACACACACACACACACACACACACACACACACACACACACACACACACACACACCAGGTTAGTGATCTACTTCCTGTTTTGGCGTTCCTACCTCTTGCGTCATCTTTCCTGTAGCCGAAGGCTCCGCCCCCTCGCTCTTGCTTCCGCCCCTCTGCGATGTCGACCCTCAGTGATCTCTGCTCGAGCAGCTGCAGGAGGTCAGAGGTCAACTTTAGACGTAGGGCTGGGCGACGCGGACCAAAAGTCAAACCTGTGGCCGTCTTTTATTAACGGGCTGCCGGTAAATCGCTCCCACCACTATACTACAAATCCCACAATGCACAGCTGACGCACAGACCTGTGCTCCACCTGTTGTTTACAGACACATTGACGTCAGCGAGCAGGGAGACCCGCACGCAGAAGAAACTATCCGGATATGAGCGATGCGGTCCGGAGCGATGTCACAGATTGAAACATCGCTGATCGGCCAGCCTGAACTCAGCGTTCATCGAGACCTGACGACGATCCGGTCAGACCGGACAAAGTGCGACGAGGTTGAAACTGCGGCCGTCCTCTCGAGCGCTGCTGCAGTTTCGACCTCTTCACACGTCGTCGGGCCGACTCGGCGTCCAGAGAATAAAAAGCACGGATACTCACGGCGCCGTCGTACGTCAACGCTTCTTTTAGAGATTCCAAGTCTTCAAACTCGACATAACAAAAACCTGAAACACACAAAGACACACTGAGGAAGTGACATCACAAACACAGCCCCTTAAACTAACACCTGGACTGAAGCTGGAAGATCTGCACATGCTCAGTACGGATCAGGTGTGAGGAAGCGAGCCACCAAAACAACTCACACTGACCACCTGACAGTCACATGACTAATTAGACCAGCTGAGATGTTTGATATTTACATCAAACACACACAAACGTGACTGAAGTCTCTGCCATACATGCTTATGTAAGGAGTTCTGACAGGGTACAGTATATGTAGAGTATATGTACAGTATATGTAGAGTATATGTAGAGTATATGTAGAGTATATGTAGAGTATATATACAGTATATGTACAGTATATGTACAGTATATGTAGAGTATATGTACAGAATATATACAGTATATGTACAGTATATGTAGAGTATATGTACAGTATATGTACAGTATATATACAGTATATGTACAGTATATGTAGAGTATATATACAGTATATATACAGTATATGTACAGTATATGTACAGTATATGTAGAGTATATGTAGAGTATATGTAGAGTATATGTAGAGTATATGTACAGTATATGTACAGTATATGTAGAGTATATGTACAGTATATGTACAGTATATATACAGTATATGTACAGTATATGTACAGTATATGTAGAGTATATGTACAGTATATGTACAGTATATGTACAGTATATGTAGAGTATATGTACAGTATATGTAGAGTATATGTAGAGTATATATACAGTATATGTACAGTATATGTACAGTATATGTAGAGTATATATACAGTATATGTACAGTATATGTACAGTATATGTACAGTAATGTAGAGTATATGTAGAGTATATGTACAGTATATGTAGGAGTATATGTAGAGTATATGTACGAGATATGTAGAGTATATGTACAGTATATGTAGAGTATATGTAGAGTATATGTACAGTATATGTAGAGTATATGTACAGTATATGTAGAGTATATGTACAGTATATGTACAGTATATGTAGAGTATATGTACAGTATATGTACAGTATATGTAGAGTATATGTAGAGTATATGTACAGTATATGTACAGTATATGTACAGTATATGTAGAGTATATGTACAGTATATGTACAGTATATGTAGAGTATATGTAGAGTATATGTACAGTATATGTAGAGTATATGTACAGTATATGTCGATATATGTACAGTATAGTACAGTATACTGTAGAGTATATGTACGGAGTATATGTAGAGTATATGTAGAGTATATGTACAGTATATGTACAGTATATGTAGAGTATATGTAGAGTATGTACATCATCCACAGATACATATTAAGTGATCTCATCGTTCAGCTGTGGCGTCCTGAGAGCTGCTGGTGGATAAAACAAACACCTAACCAGTCATGTGACTCAATAATGATGACACACACACACACACAGTTGCGTCCTCTGACCTTTGAACTTGTCTGTATCTTTGTCTCTGACCAATCGGACGCTGCGGATGTTGAGCTCTTTGAAGATGATGTCGATGTCTCCCTGCACCGTGTTGAATGGCAGGTTTCCCACGAACGCCGTGAACGGGGGCTCCGACGGCAGCTCCTTCTGCTTCCTGGGGCCTCCGGAGCCGCCGCTGCCTCCACGGGGCCTGAGGGGGACACAGAGAGCATCATGGGATACGGAGTACAGATCTGTATGGTGTTATTCCTGTAAATCTAAAGCACGCTCTCAGTTTCTGGACCAGCGACCTGGTTTTTGTTCAGAACACCTTCTTCCTCTCGGCCTTCATTGTTCTGCAGTTTGAGGTGTTCCTCACTCCGATAGGTCGGTGTTAACTTAGGGAGCGCTTGATTTGACACGCAGTGGCATTTTCCATGAGCGGTGCCACAGTTAAACAGCTGATCTTGTTTACTCAATTCTAGAAAGTGTGAATGTGAAATACTGATAGACTGTACAGCTCTGACGACTACAGGAGCCGAGAAAGGCTGAGAGCTACGTTTGTCTGAAACATGGAGGTCATGTGACGCAGAATCAGGTGATGAAAACAGAGTCAGGTTAACTGCTGACAACTGGAGCTGCTGTTAGCTCAGTCTGTTAGCTGCTGTTAGCTCAGTCTGTTAGCTGCTGTTAGCTCAGTCTGTTAGCTCAGCCTGTTAGCTGCTGTTAGCTCAGCCTGTTAGCTGCCTGTTAGCTCAGCCTGTTAGCTGCTGTTAGCTCAGTCTGTTAGCTGCTGTTAGCTCAGCCTGTTAGCTGCTGTTAGCTCAGCCTGTTAGCTGCTGTTAGCTCAGCCTGTTAGCTGCCTGTTAACTCAGCCTGTTAGCTCAGTCTGTTAGCTCAGCCTGTTAGCTCAGTCTGTTAGCTCAGTCTGTTAGCTCAGTCTGTTAGCTCAGCCTGTTAGCTGCTGTTAGCTCAGTCTGTTAGCCGTGCTGACTGTGAGCTCAGAGCAGGGGGAGTGTTTGTGTTTGTTTTGGACCACCGGGCGAAAGACGACTTCAGGTCCAGCAGTCAGCAGCTTCTATGGACATAATGGCAGAGGAGCAGAGAGTGAAGAGGACGCTGACGGAGGAAGCTGAAGGCCGATGTTGTGCCAGAACCAGAGCCGGATTGGATTGGATCATGGGTCACGTCAACCGCTAAACTCATTTGGAAAGCTACAAATACACATCCACTGCTAACGTTAGCAAGCGCCAAGCTAAGATTAGCCAGCAAACAAAGTAACACGCAAACACAGATCAGCCCGAGAGACGACGTCTCCACACAGGACACATCATCAAAATGTCCTGTGTGTTTGAGCTTTGAGTTTGACGTCCCCGCAGACTGTCTAAAACCTGGACGTAGTCTCTGTGACGTCCCCGCAGACTGTCTAAAACCTGGACGTAGTCTCTGTGACGTCCCCGCAGACTGTCTAAAACCTGGACGTAGTCTCTGTGACGTCCCCGCAGACTGTCTAAAACCTGGACGTAGTCTCTGTGACGACCCGCAGACTGTCTAAAACCTGGCCGTAGTCTCTGTGACGCCCCCGCAGACTGTCTAAAACCTGGACGTAGTCTCTGAGACATCCTGCAGACTGTCTAAAACCTGGACGTAGTCTCTGTGACGTCCCCGCAGACTGTCTAAAACCTGGACGTAGTCTCTGTGACGTCCCCGCAGACTGTCTAAAACCTGGACGTAGTCTCTGTGACGTCCCCGCAGACTGTCTAAAACCTGGCCGTAGTCTCTGTGACGTCCCCGCAGACTGTCTAAAACCTGGTCGTAGTCTCTGAGACGTCCCCGCAGACTGTCTAAAACCTGGACGTAGTCTCTGTGACGTCCCCGCAGACTGTCTAAAACCTGGACGCAGTCTCAGTGACGTCTTTGCGTTGTCTTTCCTCAGTGTGTTACTTTAACGAGGCTCAAACGTTTTTTAAATGTTTTCAGTCTTCAATCCATCAGGACGCTCTCAGTCCTGTGTGGTGACATGTAATGAATCAGATCAATCACTGATTAATCAGTGTTAATCAGTGATTAATCAGTGGAGATGAATTAACTGGATTCAGACTCAGAAATAAACAACAACAGTCTCGTGGACCCAAAAATCCAGATTTCACTGTCGATCCAATAATCAGTGAATAAACACAGAGAGCAGCAGCTGATCAGTCACGTGAATCAAAACAAATCAATCACCGATGTTCCTGATCGATAGCAGCCTCATGTTTGCTAAGTACGTGGATGGATCCGCAGCTGCGGACACATGATGCAGCCATGCGGGCAGCCTGCAGCTGCAGCCCCGCCACAGCCTCCACCTGCTGCGGCCTCCTGCCGCGCACCGTCCCCGCTCCATGTTTACAGACATCAGCAATAAAAACACGCTAACGTTATTTCACGGCACGTTTCCGGCTCGATCCCCGCCACATGGGTCCGTTTGTTTCGTTAGCTTCATGCTAACAGTTAGCCTGTTTGCTCCCGGGAGCCGCGGTGTTTCCCAGCCGCTCCACGCGGGCCTCCGCGCTCTACGGCCCCGTGTGGCTCAACAGGCGCGGCGCGGGACGAGCTCCGCGGCCTGCTCACCCTGCACCGCGGGCTCGGGCCAGACAGCGGCGGGAAACACAGCGACGGCCCGGCGGAGGTTTGTGTCTGAGGCAAACGGCGGTGCCGCCGTGCGGGGCGGAGACTCACCCTCTGCCGCCACCGAAGCTGCCGTAGGACCGGTCCCGCTCGTCGTAGCTATCGAAGTCCGCCATTACTGCTGCTGTGTGTCGGAGGAGGAGGTCCTACACGTCACACACTCAGCGGGTTTAGCTGTCCGAGCGGCGCCTGACCGGGAACACCGACAAAATATTTTACTGTTCATTTCATAAATACAGAGGTAGCAGAAATGTGTGTGGACAAGAGTAGTCCATGATGATTAAACAATGTAGAATGTCTCAGAGACTGCGTCCAGGTTTTAGACAGTCTGCGGGGACGTCTCAGAAACTACGTCCAGGTTTTAGACAGTCTGCGGGGGCGTCACGGAGACTACGTTCAGGTTTTAGACAGTCTGCGGGGACGTCACAGAGACTACGTCCAGGTTTTAGACAGTCTGCGGGGGCGTCACGGAGACTGCGTCCAGGTTTTAGACAGTCTGCAGGGACGTCTCAGAGACTACGTCCAGGTTTTAGACAGTCTGCGGGGGCGTCACGGAGACTACGTCCAGGTTTTAGACAGTCTGCGGGGACGTCACGGAGACTACGTCCAGGTTTTAGACAGTCTGCGGGGACGTCACAGAGACTACGTCCAGGTTTTAGACAGTCTGCAGGACGTCACAGAGACTACGTCCAGGTTTTAGACAGTCTGCGGGGACGTCTCAGAGACTGCGTCCAGGTTTTAGACAGTCTGCAGGACGTCACAGAGACTACGTCCAGGTTTTAGACAGTCTGTGGGGACGTCACAGAGACTACGTCCAGGTTTTAGACAGTCTGCGGGGACGTCACGGAGACTACGTCCAGGTTTTAGACAGTCTGCGGGGACGTCACGGAGACTACGTCCAGGTTTTAGACAGTCTGCAGGACGTCACAGAGACTACGTCCAGGTTTTAGACAGTCTGCAGGACGTCACAGAGACTACGTCCAGGTTTTAGACAGTCTGCGGGGACGTCTCAGAGACTACGTCCAGGTTTTAGACAGTCTGCGGGGACGTCTCAGAGACTACGTCCAGGTTTTAGACAGTCTGCAGGACGTCACAAACATGGCACTTTAACATGGACTAACTGTTTTTCATTTTCAGGTGATTTTACATTAAACCCTTTAAATGTTTCATGAACAGAAAGCATGTACGTACAGGCAAACTGAATTTTATTTATATTTGTGAGTTTTTAAATCAATCATAATAAAATGTTTTGTTGTTTTTGTCAGGTGAGGTAATGAGCATCAGTTTGATCTCTGCAGTGTTGGACCTGAACACCAGGGGGCGCTGCAGGCCAATCATCATATAGAACAGTGACAGTGTGACAAAGGTGTGTGCTGCTCTTTATACGAACGTCATGGGAAGCTGCTGAGTTTGATTGTTTGACGTCAGTCACCATCACAGATCAATCTACATGTGATTGAATAAAAACAGAACACAGAGCTGCTGATAAATGTTTTTATTTGTCACGTTATAATTCTTACAGTCTAAACTGTTCATCATACTGCAGAGGAATCACGGAGCGTGTCCAGATTCAGCCACAAGATATTTTGTTTATAATACATACAACCATAAAGGTCTGTCCAGGGTCAAATACATGATACATGATATATGATCTTCTATGTGCTCGATTACAGAGGTGAGTTTATAAATGAATGATCAGTCAGAGAGCTTTTATAGAGCATCGGGTCCAAAGCTGAGCTGCACCAACACAACAGACGCGCTCATGAGATCTTACTGGCCTCGTTTAGATCCTGTGTGACCTCTGAGTGTCTCAAACAGCAGAGTGTGAAGTTCTTGTCTTCTTCACGTGCAGGTCCGGTATGTCAAGCATGCAGGGCGTTGTTGAGTTGTTGCAGAGCTTGTATAGCTCTCGCTGGGAGCATCTCAAAGGTCTTCTTTACTTGATCAGTTCAGTGATCAGCAGAAGTCTCGGAGGACACAGTAACCCTCGATTCTGTGGATAAGAGCTGCTGTAGATCCTGCAGACTTCTTGCGGATCTTGTAGACGTTGCTCAGCAGTTCACTTGTGCTATATTTCAGCAGTTGTCCAGTTTGTCAGGTTCTTCTGGAATCTTCTTCAGGTATGGTGGAGGGGAGTCGCTCTGCGGTGGTGCTGAGGATTTGACTCCACGCTGTCGTAGGTCACTGGATAGGACCTCATTCTCAGCAGGAATCATGGTCTTCCCCAAAGTCTGCAAGAAGGAAACCAACAGAGGAACAAACGGTCACTGAGCCCATCTCAGACAAACTGACTGTAGAAACCATTTTCCTGTACCTGGTTCTCAGCCAGCGCCTCTTTAGCCATGTAGTGCTCCCTCTTCATCTTCATCTCCACCTCCTCTGGGATGTCAGGAACCATCATGTCGATCAGGCTGCCGATGAAGAAGACCACATGCTGATGAAGAGAAACAGGAGGTCACAGCAGGAACACGGCCTGACCTCGTCACTCATGAGCTGCTCCGCGCGTGGACACGGCTCTCTCGCAAAGACACTGACCTCAAACACGATGACAAAGGTGAGCCGTATGGCGAGGAGGTGAAAGTACTCGGGGAGGTATTCCCCATTTTCATCCCTGAGACCGCGATACCTGCAGGACCAGACAGAACATCTCATCATTAAACAAAGGACCAGCACAAGCTTGGAGAGCTTTCCGTTTCTTACAGGCCGATTAGAGAAGCGAGATTTCTGCAGATATTGTTGGAAAATGCACATTTCCTTTATAAGAACAGCACAGCTACATCCAGTTTTTATGTGTCCATCCGGTCAGAAAACAGCCTCAGTCTGGGCAGTGAGC